>PVLD010000443.1:49512-112940 GCA_004027595.1 Dinomys branickii | reverse complement strand
CAGAGTCCCTATTTCTCCACAGCCTCGCCAGCATCTGTTATTGGATGACTTTTTCATACTGGCCAGTCTTACTGGGGTGAGGTGAAATCTCGATGTTGTTTTTATTTGCATTTCTCAGATGACTAAGGTTGTGGAACATTTTCTTATATATTTATTTGCCATTTGTATTTCTTTATCTGAGAAGTGTGTATTCATCTCAGATGCCCATTTCTGGATTGGGTCTTTGAATTTGGACAGGTACATGTTTTTTAATTCTTTGTATGTTCTAGATAGAAGACCTTTGTCTGAGGGCCAGCCAGCTAGGATTTTTTCCCAATTTGTGGGTTTTCTTTTTACTTTGCTGGTGATTTCTTTAGATGTACAAAAACTTTTCAGAAGGATGAGGTCCCAATTATTGATTCTTTGAAGTGTTTCCCTTGCAGTTTCATTTTTGTTCATGAACTCTCTGCCTACTCCTATGTCTTCAAGATTTTTATCTACTTTCTCTTCCAATAGATTTAGAGTTTCTGTTTTAATATTGAGGTCTGTGATCCATTTTGACCTGAGTTTGGTGCATGGTGATAGACTGGGGTCTATTTTCAGTTTTCGGCAAGAGGCAAGCCAGTTTTTCCAGCACCATTTATTGAACAGGCCTTCTTTTTTCCAGTGAGTTTGGTTGACCCCTTTGTCAAATATTAGGTAGCTGAGTGGGTTTTTCCTTATGGTTTCATCTTCCAGTCTGTTCCATTGATCCTCAGGTCTCTTTTTTAGCCAGTACCAGGTTGATTTTATTACAGTAGCTTTGTAGTATAATTTCAGGTCAGGGATTGTTATTCCACCTGACTTGTCCTTGTTGCCCATGATTGTTTTTGCTATTCTGGGTCTCTTCTGGTTCCAGATGAATTTCAGGCATATTTTCTCTAGATCTGTGAGCTATGCTAACGGTAGTTTAATGGGAATTGCATTGAATCTGTACAACAGTTTTGGTAGTATGGCTATTTTTACAATGTTAGTTCTTCCTAACCATGAGCAGGGACAAGAGAGAGAAATAAAAGGAATTAGGATAGGAAAGGAAGAAGTCAAACTATCACTATTTGCAGATGACATGATACTATACATGGAGGACCCCAGAAACTCCACAAGAAAACTCCTGGAATTAATTGACAAATTCAGCAGCGTAGCTGGATACAAAGTCAACACCCAAAAGTCAATAGCATTCCTATACACGAACAGCAAACAGACTGAGAGAGAAGTTGAGGAAACCATACCCTTTACAATAGCAACCAAGAAATTGAAATACTTGGGAATCAATCTAACAAAGAATGTGAAAGATTTATTCAGTGAAAACTACAGTACTCTGAAAAAGGAGATTGAAGAGGATTTCAATAAACGCTCAGGCAATTTTAACAAGAAAAGTAATCAGCTCCTCGAAGTCATTCTTTCTGAGGCAGAACTGTAGATTTTTCACCTGTGGATTTATTTTTGCATGATATTAATTAATCTGTATTTCCTTGAGCTACTGTAATTATGTCTCACTTATGAATTACAAACTGTACCTATATAGTATAATACAGAGACAGAGTGAGAGAGGTTTGCAAGCACTACCAAATGTACTATAAAAAAACAGAAAGCTTTAAGGGCAGTATGATCATAAATACCAAAAGACAGTGTTTATTTGGGGCTCAAAATACACATCCAATCATAGAAAAATAAATTTAAACACATACAAAGCTTTGACTGGTTAACAGAAAAAAATATATTTGGTTATATATGAAGCCTACTATTACTATATTTTACCGTATGCATTATGAAAAACTGCCAATACTCATAAAGTGCCACTTAGATCTATTAGTATCACTGAGAAATTGAGGAATTTTCAGTCTATTCCAAGAGAATATTTGGCAGTACTTCCTTAGGTATTAGTGCCAGTCCTGGTGTGTTCCACTCACCTAATCTGTTAATCCATAATCATTTCTGACAACACAGTAAGCTTGTCGCTTCACACTCTCAGTCCACCAGCTGATATATGTACAATATTTAGTGGGAAAATCCCTTGATTTTACAACTGTTCTTGCAACATCGACGATTACTATTAAGTAACCTCCTGCTCACTGTCCATAGACAGGAGAGCTGGAGATACAGACCAAGACTCAAAGAGTTCTCTTGTGCTTGAATTAAGGAAACACTAGAAACCCATAAGATAAATTTTCTCATAGTGAGGATCTTCTGACCTACATGACATCATTCAGCAATTTTTAATACACTTCACTCATATGAAATCTATGACCATGTGAATACCACTCTGACAGGAGTACACAGAGCATCAAGCATGCAGAAAGTCTTCCTTTTCCCTTAGAAAAACAGAAATATAGTATTTTAGAAAAACTTTTACTAAAGAAAATAATGATGTCACTTACCAAGTTAATGATGTAAAGCACCTAAAATGGAAGTCTTCTCGGTTTGGTCTTGTTGAGTTCTGTAACCACAGAGTTATGGGCGGCTCAGGTACAGTGATACTGTGTTGGATAAAAAGTGAACAAAAACAAAATTTCAGCCTTGGTATTGATAATTTGCCTATATCCATTATATTGAAATTCTATTTCTTTCTTTCTTATTAGAAGTATATTTCAAAAATTATGAAACTAGTTATTTCTTAAGTTAAATTAAGGTACTACCTTTTATATGATAATAACCAAAATAAGTAGAACCAAAGCATATAAAGCAGAAACTATGCATACAATTTTAGGCAAACTAAAATGACAATTGATGGGGAGAACATGAACAATAGTTATTTAGAAATAGAAAATTCAGAAAGTTCAAAATTAATGTAATTAAGACTGTCTATAAATATGAAGCATATGAAATATGAGTTAATATTAAATTAAGGTATAACACAATATTTCATCAAGTATAATAATAATTGCACTGACACACAAAGAAATTGTCATCTAGATGAGAATTACCACATGATAGTCTAGGAAAATATTTTATCTCTTTGAAATACTCTTTCTTATTGAACTGGGATATCTTGTCTTCCAAGAGATAAAATGTACATGACAGCACAGTAAATTTTAACGTTATTTTGCCTTTGTTTTAAAATGTCTTATTTAATTCTTTCTCTCAGGAGCTACAATTCTACTAGAACTATTTCACAAATAAAAGCAGGAAGTTAGGTGGGGCAATAGATAAGTTGATATAAGATTATTATTAAAATGTTTGCACCAAATATTCTCTGTAAGTAAACCCTGGCCACTTTAACACATTCAGCTGTTTGCCAGCACTCTAAGCAAAATTGAATGACACAGGTATGAACAAGTAATTGCTTAATACAAAAAGGGAGTCTTTTACGTAGTATATAAAGGGTCAGAGGGAAGACTAGACTACGTCAATGAGTTCCTATACACATAGATCTCATGAAGCCAGAATCATGAAAAAACAGAAAACATAAGGGGATCAATAACAATGAGAGTGAATCAGTAATAAAATGTGATCCCCCAAACTAAGTGTGGAATCTGATGAAGTCTACCGAACAGTTAAAATGCTAGTACCAGTCCTTCTCACACATTACAGAAGGTGAAGAGGGAAAAACTCCCCAATTCATTTTATAAGGCCAGCATTTACCTAATACTAATCCCAAACAAGGACATTGAAAGAAAAGCAAATTAATGCTATTAACCTGTAAATCAATGGGAAAATTCTCAACAAAATTCTAGTGCACTGAGTTCAACTAAAGAATCACTCACCATGGTTGAGTAGTATTAACCCAGTTATTTGATGAGACATAACATGTGCTACATTAACATTAAAGAACAAAAGTATATGATCATGTCTGTGGATGCATAACAGTTAAATGACAAAATCAAACTTATTTTAGTGATGGAAACTCTGGATAAATTCAGTATAAAAGTAATGTAACTTCACATGGTAGCTGTATACAACAAGAATAAGACAGCGATGTCTACTTCATCACCGTAACAGGCGGGTTAGCCAGAACAATTGAGTCAACAAAAATTATAAAGTATAAACACATTACAAAGGAAGTTAAATTGTCCTTGTTGGCAGGTTAAATGTTCTTCAATATAAACTATAGAATGCACAAAGACTCTACCAAAAAATCTGACCACCAAAACTCATTTAGTCGAAGGATATAACAAGACAAATACTTGAACATCAGTATCAGGGAACTCTGAGAGGAAGCTAGGGAAATTTTTAAATTTCCATAATAGAAAAAAATTTAGAGATAAATTTTATCAAGGTGACAAAAAAATTCTATACTGAAAAGTATAAAATACTGAAAAAGTATAGATGATGCAAAAAATAAAAAACATCTTCTGCTCTTGGAGAGGAAGAATTAATATTCCTAAAATGCCCATATTACATGACACAGTCTATAGATTTAAGGAATTCTGTATCAAAAATCCAATGGCATTTTTCACATGAACAGAAGTAAATAATACTAAAATCCATATGGAGCCACAAAAGATCTTCAAGGGTCAAAGCAGCCTGAACCAGAAAAAAATAATCTTCAGCTTCTCTGTGTGACAAGGACAGGAGACATCTAGGCTGAGTGATCCAAACTGTTGCAAGTTTCCACATCATTTTAACATTCAGAGTTCAGAGGTGAAGTATTGCAGAGGTCTGATCTGGATATGTAACATAATAATATTTTTTCAGACATTTTGTAGAGAAATTGTAAAAGAATAAAGGTGAAAATAAATCTTACAACAGAATGTCTAGACAGCAAGATTGATTTCCCTAAATAAAGCAACCACCTGACTTAAAGAAGCTTCTGTTTGTTTGTTTGTTCATTTGTTTGATAGAAACAGTGGCTGGAAAAAATTGATAGACTAGCTTAAATATGACTTCTGACTTTCCAATAATGAATACCATTATTTGAAGGACAATATTTCAAAAACAACAGTGAATATTTTCGGCATTCTTACTACTTGAGGAACTATATTTCACAAATAATAAAGAATATAAAACATTAATGAAACTTTCTCACATGAATCATTAAAATTTCTTCCTAAGAAATTCAATTCATAAAATAATGTTAAATATAAAGAGCAGTAGTCACATTTTATTGTTTTTTGTTGTTCAGAATGGCTATTTTTTAAAAAAATTAATCACAATATTCAGCTCAATTTTAAATTTAGTATATTTTTAATTCTTAATATTAAGAAATTGAGCAATATGGGTTCATTACAAATATTAATAAGCTAGGAAAATGGAATTGTATTTTACTCTATTCCCAGAGAAATGTCTTTAAAACAATGTTTTATACCATCTGCTCTTATTTCAGCCACACAAAGAAGTTTGGAATTCTGTTACTTATTTAACATTTTTTTTTTTTACTTACTTATTTAACTTTTAGGAAAGAAGTCACTGATTTTTGTCTGTACAGAATAGATGCAAAAATAGTTTCTTTTAAACAGTAAGAAAAGTTTCCGACTTAGTGAAAGAAGGAATAATATGAGCACATAGTTTCATTACACAGGAAAACACTTTTCCTGAATGTCACATTAAAGAGTCACAGCACTGCTTGTAATTAAATCGCTGAAGGGAGAAAACAGACCTCAAGAGGGGCAATTCTGCCTATGGGTAAGTTCAGTTTTTATTACTTTTTAACTATTAAAGCATTCCACTTTGTGCTGTCTTTTGTTCATGATATGAGGTGAAATATTTCATTGAGCTAAAATAATATGGAGTTGTATCGGTGAGTTTTTTTTCAAGCACACGTTCTGTAGACACGAGCCCCTAAATCTTTAATGAATTGCACTAGTAGCATTCCCTGGAACAAGGCTGCGTGTGAAGACCGTTCACACTAGATGGCAACATTTCCTCATCCAGAGCCTCAGCCTGGCTTTACATAATGTATCTTTTTCTGTAATAATAGCGAAATGTTTCTCTGTGCCCTATTTCCCCATCTTCCCAGTACCACCGTCACTGTTTACTGAAATCCTACTGCTCGATCATCTGAGGAGCAGGACCTATGTATGTTCATGACCTTGCTGCAGACTTTGTGTCTTCATAACCCTTGTTCTTAGTTCTCAGTGTAATAAATTATAAAGGCTGTGGGAAAAAGTATGCCAGGATATTAGAAAAGGAACCGACGTGATAGGATCATGGGAATCATGGGTGGGCAAAATAAGCACTATCTTCAGGCAGTGATGCAGATATGGGATCTGTCTCTAAATGCGTGATATGAAGGGACAACATGAAATTCAGTCGTGGTGCTTAGTTTTAAAAGTGCTTTAGAGTTCATTTTATGTGCTATCTTGAATCAAAAAGTTTTCATTAAATGATTAAAAATTGTATTAGTGCATGTTTGGAGTAAATAAGAATGCCTTCACCCTGGGATGCTGTTACATACACATGCTCATTGCATCACACTTTAACTCTGTTTAAAAGGGCACCATTGAGATATCATGCAGTTTGAGACTTTTCAGTTTATTTAACAGATAGTAAAATTTACCTCCTGATGGAATTCATCTCTTCATGTTTGGTCTTCAGGTCTCTCTCCGTAGAGGGGTTATAAATGCCATAGCAAGGGGCTCCGGGGGAGACGACCACAGAGGTCTGCAAGTGCTCCTTCTGTGAGACATTGTTTAACCCCCCAGGTGGCTTAATACCTGTGTTTGACACATGAGCAGGGTTCTGTCTCACAGAAAGCTCATTTGTGCCAACAGGCGCATTTGTGGTTCTTTTCTAATGTATAGCTCATTCATTCCTACCAAGATAGCCATCCTGTCGGGGAACTGTGACTGAGAGGAAAGTTAAGTTTGTATATACCCGTCCAGAGAGTCATAAGGAAGAGGAAGCACAGCAAAGCACAAGGAGTAAAACAAGCATTGCGTTGTTCACAGGTCCGGCCAGTGGGACATACAGAAATAGTAAAGTTCTCAGCTGGCGAGTCGGGATCAGAGAGAAGGGCAGTCAGACTGTGTTTTCAACCACCGGGTTTATCACAGTGATCATCTGCTGAGCTGAGGATTATCTCAGTTTGTCAGTGAGGTGGAATATACAGTATGGCAAAATCCACACAGAGAAGAGATGCTTTAACTAGGTCAAAGAGTGAGGAGAAATGGTTTGTTTTAAATCATATGTCAATCCTGAAAATCAATGCCAAGGAAGATACTGTTTCAGAAAATATGACACAGCAATGATACATTTATGATATATTTACCAACTATAGTGGACATTATCAACAAACAAAATCTTACCTCTCCTTTTAATACCAATGCACACAGAAGACATTAGTAATAATTTGTAATGTAAAAAGGTAAATTCATTTTCTTATTATTGCTTATTTATATCTTAAATGAATCAATCTAGTTGGGTAGAACTGTTCTAGTAGCAGAAATAAGAACAGATGGATGTCAATAATCAGAAAGAATATCACTACAGCAAAGAGTAAATGTGTTAGCATTTGAGGCTTTAGCAAAATACACATGTATCATTTTGTTATAGCTGTCATGATTTTACTGCTCAACATGGACCTGGCAGCGTGGATGCTAATTGATTTTTTTACGTTGAACATTCATCCTTTCTTACTAGCCTACGTGTGAGGAAAGAGGGGTATTTAAAAGAGATTTGATCAAGATGTCCAAAAGTTCAGGATGGTTTTCTTGGTCAACGGATTAAAAATGATAACACAAAACCAAGGTCGTCTATGAGGTGGGAGGTGCAGTGACCAGTCAAAGTCATCACTGCACCCGAGTATGTCTGGAGGAAGTTAACATAAGGGGGATGCTTGTAGCATACAAGTATTAGAGGATTTTCTAAAACTAAGTATTAAAATGTCTCTTCCTTGTTTCGTAGGCTAAGAATTATACTCTTCCTGTCCCAGCAATGTTCTCAGGAAGATTTCCCTGGCACGGTGTTCTTCATGGGAATGGAAAACAAAATGGAAACAAACTCTCAAGTTTGGGGGCTCTACTTGTTTGACAAGCTTCCTTTTGCTAGTACAACTTTGAAAACCCAGCATGGATTAGAAGTCAAAGGTTATGGTTCTTTGTTTGATACCTGCTTTGCACTTTTTCTCAGATCACTTTTTAATCTGTTTCATAAATTCACTAAATCCAGAGACTTAATTGCATAAAATCTCCTGTGTGGAGCAAACACTGGATATGGTGGATAGAGCTAAAAAGACTTCCTATTCTGTTTCTTGGTTAACTCAATTTTATCTACAATGATTTTCATGCCTTATAGCTATGGATTGAGTGAAGGAACATGTTAAGCAGAACTGAGTATTCTCTAATGTGATCCAAATGCTTATATGATTTATTTGTTCTTTCAGAGCCTGTTACAGCTTTAGTTTTAAACTCTTCCAGTCCGCAATGAACCCTGTTATTATTGTATTATAAGACCTGTTCTGATTATCACATAAACATGTTTCTGACTAAGCAGTTAATGTTTTGACTAATCAGTTAATGACATTTCATATTTTTTTATTTTCGTTTAGAGCTCAGTAACAAGAGTTATTTTTCCAAAATAACTTCTATGATTCTAAGTCACAGCAGGGCACATCTCCCATAGAAGTACTCATTTTGCCATAGATATACCCAACACTCTTTAATAGTTGCTTGTTTTTATAGTTGCTTGATTCAGCAGGAGTTAGTGGTACATGAGCACCCTGAAGGCCAAGTCAGGATAAGGCAGAAGATTTTGAGTCTGAGCTTAGCCTGGGAAAAATATCAAAACCCTGTATTAAAAGTAAAATTGATACTCTGCTGCTTAGCCTGTAGGGCAAGGTAGAGCTTTTTGATGTTTTCCATGTATATTAAAAAATAATAGACTTTTCATCATTCAATGAGTGAATTAAAAAGTAAGCAGAGTTAAGTTTGTTTTATCATGTACCAAACAAACAAGAAAGCCTAGAATGAAGGGAGGAGATCAGAAAGAAGATGCTCTATAACTTCACAAATCTTCTGCATTCTGTTCCTTGGGTTCCTTTCTTTACTGGTTAATAAAGTTGTGCATTGAAAAATTGACAAATACCGCTTCTATAAACCAGCCTTTGTGTTGGCTATTAAGCTATTGGCTCAGGTGCCATATACACCTTTGCATGGTCTGCTTTGTGCTAAAACATGCTTTGAACTATTTTTGTCTTGTTTTGTTTCTTTTGTAACTGGTTATTCCATAGATCTCATCAGTATCAATAGAGGACTTTAAGGGCAGCTATAGCAAAAGTTAGAGTGGAAAAGACTTGTTCCTTCTCTGTGAGTACTATCTTAATAGATTTTCCTGAGAAACTATATTTTTTCCCATTTTTTCATAGTTTTGACCCTTGGAAATCAGCCTAAGTGATTGGTGTTGGAGTCGTAGCTTCAAGGCACAGCCTTCTGCTCCTGAGGTGCCAGCCCTGGCACAGTTCTAGTTACTTGTCCTCTTGCAAGCTTCTGAGTTTCATAACAGCAGCGTTGTAAATTTTTTAATATTTTTTTAGGCAGAGTCTCACTATGTAATTCAGCCTGGCCTTGAACTTGCTCATGTAGCTCAAGCTTGCCTGCAACTCGCGTGGGTCCTCCTGCTTCAGCCTTCTGAGTGCTGCACCACCACACCGAGCATGTTTCTCTTTCATGTTCCAGACCTGGTAGGGTTAGCTTCTGTCCACACCAAATACTTTCGAGCTTCATATCGTTTCAGGTTCTACTTTTTACTCTGGAATAGCTACTTACTGATGAGTTATAATTACTGCAAAATACCTAAATTGTGCTTTGTTTTTGTCGTTATTGTTTATCCCTGACATGGGGATTCAGAAACCTTTATTAATACTTTGAAAGTTTCTTTTGTTTTTGTTTTGTTTTGTGCCTCGGTTAGCTCTGTCAAATATTTGAACAGTCATAAAATCCTGAGCTTCAGCCCATGCTCTGAAGTGTCCACTTGGGAATTTGAGTTTATTTTCTCTTTCTTTAAATTCTCTGATATCACTAGAAGTAGCAGCCTTTCCATACGCTTCTTTCTTGTATCCAGGTAATAACACAATTATCCAAAACCATTACGGATGCTTCTCACCAGGTAAGCTTCATTTTACACTTTGCAGATCATCTCCTATAATAATCTCAGTTTACAATATTAGTAAAGAAATTTATGTTTCTTTATCCTTATGCAATTGCAACAACTTCTGATTCCTCAATTTCCTGGGAAACTCTGAGTTTCAGTGCATGTCAATTAGGGTTCTTACTGCCTACCTAGCCATGGTACTGAGTGAAGATTGGCTTTTGAAGAAAGTGAATTCCTAGCAATATTTTACAAGGTATCGAAAATATTGAAAGTACAAATGTGAGGAAAGAACCTCTGAAGTGGCAGTCAAAATTCTAATGATCCTATAGAACAGGGAGTTGTTCCTTGCTGAAAATTGTGTGTCACTGTCTTTCTTGCAAACATTGACTGTGCCTTATCTACTGCTTTTCCTGCCTGTATTGGATTGTTCAAGCCAAAGCCTTCAGGCTCCTCCTCAGCTTTCAAGTATTTTACTTGTAGCCATGGGAGTTTTTGTCATCTCCCAAGATTGAGAAAATAGAAATTCACCCATTCTAATGAGAAAGTCCATCTGACATGCAACCAAATAGCATATAAGAATCACACTCACTGAAAACCACTTCAGTATCCATCAGCTTCCAAAATGAATTCCATTCTTCATGATGTCCATTGTGTGATGAAAACGTCTTCTCACAATAGCTGCAATTATTCAATGAAAGCATCCAGCCGTGATTTGCTACTATCTTTTATTTTTTTATTTTATCTTTATTTATTTATTTATTTATTTTTGCGGTGCAAGGGATCGAACTCAGGACCCTGCGCTTGCTAGGCAAGCACTTATTCCACTGAGCTATATCCCCAGCCCAATTGCTACTATCTTTTAAACACAGAGTTGAGAATTTATGGAACTGTTCACTTTCATTTTGCTTTGATCTCTGGGAGTCTTCATATTATATTTCTTTTTTAAGTTATGCTCACGATGCTGTGAGCTTTTAATAATTTGAATCTCACATGTAAACCAGGACACTAAAACTCTAGTGTAACTTTATGTCCAGGGAATCTGAAATCAGACTGAAAACTTTGATCATCCCATATCCTCATTTATTAAATGTTTGTCATTTGGCATCTTGATTAAATTTCTGTTCATCAAACACTTCACTTAAAAATTAGGATATTCATTGCATCTTTGTTATACGATTCTTAGAAAATATATTGTTCCATACATTTATGAAGTTTAATCTAGAACAGCAAGTATAGTAAAAGTTGTCATTAAAGGTATTGTGCTAGTTTATAATTAATGATATCCTCTAATATGTTGAAAATAGGAACTTCCTGCAATAATGCTCCCCACATCTGATTAACATATACATTGATTCACATTAAATACCATTCTGTCTTTTTTGCCTGGAATAATCCAGGACTGCATTGTTTGTCTAAAGTTTTATTAAAGAATTTGATTTAATATGTTACTTACTTCATACCAATCACATGGCAGGTGTGGTGAAATAATAATTCTGAAATAATAAAAATAGAGTTGCTCCCTATCATGAAGTACACCTCCTGGAGGGAGAGCGAGAGGAAAGTATCACTGCTTTGCATGGAACATAATGCACATAGAGTGAGACACACTCCAGAGTGCTATAGAGCAGAGTAGAGTAACACTTGAATCATTCAGGTATTTGTAGAAAATAGCAAGTGCGATTACGAGCTGAGAGTGGAAGAAAGAGAACAATAAAGGTTCAGGGAAACGTGGCACCGACGTTTCCATCAAAGGAAGGCATATGAATAAAATAAGAGAACTGTGAAGTAATTGTTCTGTGAAGCGGTTTGTAAGAAGAGTGTGGCGTGAAATAGCAAAAGAAGGCAGCCTCTGTGACAATGGGCACCGCATGGGGAGCTCAGTGACACGCCTACACGCTTGGACTTAATCCCTGAGGAGAGAGGAAGCACTTGAAGAATTTAAGTAGAGAATGAGTGATCCAGGCATATTTTGATTTTGATATAAGTATTCCTACCAAAGAGGCTTGCAGGAATAAGCTGTCCATCATTTGTTAACTGCAGAATACTGAGAAGTTTGCTTAAATTCTTTCCATTTCATATTAGTCATTGCTGAGATGATTAAAAAAATATATATATATATATGATTTTTACATTTATTTGTTTTATATGTGCACTGATTTGTTTATTTTTAGACAGGGTCTCTCTCTAAAGTTCAGGCTAGCACTTTTGCCTGACCTTTAACTCAGGGGGCACAGGTTGACCTTGATCTTGTGATGATCCTCTGGACTTGGTCTCCCAAGTGCTGGGTTTACAGGTGTTGGCCATCACATCAGGCTGAAATATACATTTTTCATAAAGGCTAAGTTTCTCCATTAGAGCAACAATCTATTAATTACGAGACCTCATAGAGTTCTGGATTTATGAAATGGCAGACAAAGTTACTTAGGATCAGCAAAGGTGCACGATAATGGGGGAAAGTCGTCAGTACTCAAAACAGGGACAATGGCAGCTGCAGCATCTGAGGGATTGTGAGGGATTGTGGGATTGGGCTGCTGTGCCGTAGCAGCTGTGCACAGGGCTATTCTCGGGGGAGAATCTGGTCACATGACGAACACATCATAGGACAGACCAACGAAGAGCTCACGGCGACGTTTGCGGAGGATGGGGCTAAGCACACTATGCTTCTCGGAAAGGCTAATAGAAATGAACAACGAAGGTGACACTGTGACCACAGTTTAGAGTAGAGAGAAAAACCCGGACAATATCCTGCAATAGTCACCGAGATAATATTTCACAGTTAACAAATAAAAATACAAGCGTTCATTAATAAGGGCAATGGGAGTGGAGGCTCTCGGAAACTCATCACTAACCATAACAATGAAAGCTATCCCTAAAAAGTGTTTATTTTAAGAAGATGAGAACAAAAATTTGACAAAAGAAAAAGAAACACTTTTCTTCATCTGATAATTTTAATTACTCATTCCATATATTTATACATGTCCACATCTGTGTTACAATCATTTACATTCAGATGTATCATTTTCTTCTGAAGTGAAATAATAATGACAAAAAGTTAGGCCAGAGAATGTCCACGCTAGTCTTGGATACTTGCAGAACCCTCAAAACCTCCAAATCAAGGCCTAATAACAACAGAACAGCTATCCTGTTCTGTACAACTTCATTTAGTTGTTTTACATACCTTGAACAAATCACTTGTCACAGGGAAGATGACAGCTTTTATGTTAGATTTATGCCCCTAGTCACTCTGAAGTTGGTTCAACTGCTGAAGCCATACAAATGGCTGAGTTGATTTTCATGAAGGAAAATAAAGATACTGTTAACAGAAGCATAGAATAATGTAATTTGATTAAAATAAGCAGATAAAAATAACTTCAGTATCCAGAATGATAATAAATACTTTCCATTCTTAAAAGTAATGCCAAAATGATGTTTCTTATTCTTTTAACATCGTACAGGAATGCTAATCTACCTTTCTGAAGAGTGTATACTTTCTTCAAATTATTGGCTTATCACAAGTCCTATATTTGGTACAATACCTAGTTAATGTGTGGATTTTTGACAGGAAGTGATGTGAATATCAAAGGTAAAGTTTATGACTTATGACACAATCAGTCATTGATCTGGTTTACCTCAAATTAAGCAATCTTATGTTAAGAATCCCTGTGTTAGTCTCTATGTAGACTTTTTGATCGATCTTGGTCACTAACATTAAATAACCACATAAATAAAATTAGGTAAGAGAGAATCACGGCTCATCTCTCTTTGTAGCAATACGTCTTTATTAGTCAGTGTGTTTTGACATTTAAAAAATATTTGTGGAAAATTATCATTTAAAATATACACTATCATCTATTTACCATCTATCTATCTATGCAGTTACTTATGATTACAAAATGCACCAGTCATGTATCCCATTATTTCTGTTTCCAAAATGCACATGAGAATGTAAATACCCCGCATTCTCTCTATAGTGTATCGTCTCAGCAATGCATCCACCTTCTTCTCCAAGCAAACAATGGACTTTTCAAGTAAATGTGGGATGTGTTTCCATGTCACCTGAAGACATCTGGACAATGTCAGTTATCTTCAATTAACACAATATAAAATGAAAGATACAAATTATAACAATTTTTAGAAATTCACTGGAAAAGAAATTAGTGGTAAACATGGCGTACCGGTCATTGTTTCATTGCTCATACCCTGTTCCTGAAAATATTGTCACCTTGCCTTGATAGTATAACGACTCTTGGATACCTATCTGTAAGGATTTTTTTTTTTTTTACCATTACTCTAACCCCAGCACCTATGTCTCTTGGTCTGGCCCATGAGTGGAATTGCTTTTTAATATTACTCATAGCCATACCTGAAAAGGGGATTTGGAAGGATGTATATTTGGAAGGCTAAATGTCTTAATAAGCTCAATTCCTGTTAGTTTGTGTGTGTCCTCTTATGTATAGGAGGAAGGCAGCTATGAAGGGCATTGTAACAGCTCAGGGAAGGAATATTCACTTCTCTTAACCTAAGGCACTGGTAAGCAACTCTCTTAAAGACAGATACTGTATACAGTCATGTTTCTTCATTCTAGAGCTAGAACTCGGAGTATCTATTCCCTAGCAACAGTGCTCAGTTACATGTCACTTCTCTAGAATTCAATTTAATGACTTCCACTGAGGCATCTGCTTTGGACAATTTGAGACAATGGTTTGGAATGGGGAAGCACTGTTAATCCACCATTGTCTCGGCTATCTGCACTTAGCACAATAAAAATAATTGTTTGCTGTGTCTGCCTGGCAGAATAGAACAGGCGATTCATGGAACAAACATGGGGGAATTTGAGAGTTTTTCATATCTCAATCTCATTGTCAGTTTTGTTTCTGGTTCCTTCAATTTTGCTTACACTAACAGGCTTTTCTGTTAATATAGTTTTCATCCATACAAGTTATCAGGTTATTATGCACCCAGCCATCCTCAAAAGCTGGCAAAGGCAAAAAGTTTGACTTTTGTTTTAGATTAGCCTATTTCAACTTATGTCTATTGTTATTACATATATTACTGATTCTACAGGAAAAAAGAAGAAAAGGTAACAACCTACTCTTAAACCCCAAATTTCCTACAGTAACTGCTATCATGCCCAGTCACATGAAATGCACTGTTTCATTGTAAATTACAACATACGACATCTTGTTTCTATGTTTGACAAAATATAACAAGAATCACAATGTTGTTACTTTGATCTTTTTGGTTCTCATTTTCTGTCAAACTACTTTTACTTAGGCAGCTCCGGTTTTAGAGTCTGTCACTTCATGACACTAAATTTCAGTATCAATTATAATAGGCACTGACTGCTAAAATGTAAGAAATGGTTAACAGTAGTAACATTGTTACCCATTGTCTTAGTCTTTTTGGAATGCAGTAACAAAATTCTATAAAATCAGTACTTAATGTAAAACAAAAGTTTATTATTCTCAAGGCTACAAAATCCAATTATAAAGTATGGGCAGATTCAGTAAATGGTGAAAACGTTTTCCTGATTTGCAGTCAGCATGTTGTCACTATGACTTTATGTGGTATAAGTTGTAAAGTAACTATCTAAGGTGTGTGTGTGTGTGTGTGTGTGTGTGTGTGTGTGTGTACATACATGCTCTGGGGTGTTGAACCCAGGGCCCTCACACTCAGTAGCATCCCAGTCCATGTATGTATGTATATATGTACGTATGTATGTATTTTTATTTTGAGGCAGGATCTTGCTAAGATAGCCAGAAAGGGTTTAAACTTTCACTTTGCTCCAGTTTCCCAGAGCACTGGAATTACAGGTGTGCATTTCCACATCCAGTTCTGAGCATCTTTGCAAAAGCACTAATCCTATATGCAGCTTCTGTGACCCAGCCTTTTCCCGCAAGCTCCCCCACACCCTCGTACTTCCACCTTGTGGTACAGAACTTATGATGGTGTAGGTCCAGGGTGCCTCCCAAGAGCCTTATCGTTTTGGAAGGTGAATGAATCATAGTAGGTGTACACTACTCAGTGGATTCCTCCGTGGGTGAGTTCATGGCTGACTTCCTGTTAGGAAGTGGTGACTCCTTGGGGCAGATCCCCAAGGGCGTAACCCAGAAGGGAGCATTTCCTCCGTGACTCTTCCATTCACTCTGATTCCTGGCCACTGTCATGTGAAGTTTCTCCCCGGAACTTCCACCATGCCTTTCGGGAGTTGGAGGCAGCCAAGTGTGGTTCGCATCCTTTAGGATAAGGAGGTGCCAAGTGCACCTTGCCTTCTTTAAGATGCAGGGGTTGGGCATTGTGCATCGGTGATAAAAAGTGCTTAAGACAGTTTCAGCACATGAGTCTTAGTGAGACACATGGTTGGACCAAATCATATACTATAGTACAGATTTCTTACATACACTAGGTTTTTAAAGCTTTTTGTTCATAATTACTCCTTATTTCAGTACTGTTTTGTCTAATGACAAATATAACATAGATTTCCACACAGTTTTAGTAAACGTGGTTTTGCTTGCTATTATAAATATGATAGTTACATAGCAATGACTCCTGCAGCTTACCACTTTCCAGGAAAGAGGATTTTTTGATAAAGAAACTGGAAGAGACAGAGAAAATAAAAGAGTGAGCGAGGAAAAGAGTGAGAGACAGATACTGTCCTTGATCTTGGTACTATACTTTGATGCAAGAGCCAATGTTTCATTTTTTAAAATAAAGCAATAAAATTCCAGATTGGAACATCATGAAAATAAATATTCTAAATGTAGTCTTTTGTTGCCAACTCCTCTTTTAAGGCCAAGGGACTGACACGACAATAATAGGACTCTGTAAAGTCAGCTATGCCTGCAGATCTATGTTCACATATTGCAGAAGGAACAGTCTCAGAGCTTCCTATTTTGTGACCAGTTGATGTGTAACACACCTCTCACAAGCTCTCTCCATGAAACTTGAAGAGTGTAAATTGCTGAGAACTTTGTCAACAATTCTGTATTTCATAAAAGAAGAGATTATTCTGTGTGTGTGTGTGTGTGTGTGTGTATATATATATACATATACCCATGGGAGACATATTTTTAAAAATATTCTTAAAATTCAAGATTATGTAATTGTATGCTAAAATGAATAGGTGTTATAGAAAGATGTTTCTTTTTAATGATACTGTATCTAGACTAACTTGTAAACAGTGAAAATGTCACAGCTGACAATGGGGTACTTTTAACTAGCTCTCTTGGATGCCTTAAAATCTATTGGCTTTAACCATGTTTTTCTGATATCTAAAACAATTTAATATGCTGTTGTGATTATGGATTGGTATTAAGCAGATATTTCTGTACTATTTATTCTTTCTATTAGATTTATAATAGGGCAATTTTTGCTTTAAAATGTCAAAAAATTTTAATGAAGAGATTTAAAAAATGATAATGAATAAGTATAGTATAATTGTAATATCAAAAATATACAAGTGAAACTGTAATTTAAAATTTAACTATTAGAAAATAGAATATGTAGACTGAACATGATAGTTTCACATGTTAGTAACTCCAGGACTCTGAGAGCCTGAGGCAGGTGGATTAAAAGTTGTGCTTTTTTTAAAAAATCTCAACCTTGGCAATTTAGTGAGACTCAGTCTCAGAATTTAAAAACAAGCACTGGAGATGCTGGAATTATGACTTTATTACATGAGCTTTGGTTTTAATCCCCAGGCCAAAAAATAATAAGAAAGAAAGAAAGAAAGAAAGAAAGAAAGAAAGAAAGAAAGAAAGAATACCAAAAAAGAGAAAGGAACTGAAAATAAAACCCTCAACATCAATTTCATGTTTATACTTTTATGCCTTGAGTCCTTCATACTTTGCTTAAATTATGATGAATTATATGAACCTTGTTGAACCTTGTTGTATATAATGAGCAGTACAGGTTTCTCCTACAACATTATTAATTAATCATTACTTGTTTATTGAAATGACCTGCTACCAAAGGAAGAAAGACCAGTTAAACCTTTGTGTCTTAGTTACTTTTCTCATTGCTGAGACAAAATACCTGACATGCAAAGTTAAATAGGAAAAGGTTTTGGCTCAGATATAGAGGTTTCATTCTATGATCGACTGGCTCTAAGGCAGGGTGGCATCGCAGAGTACAACATTTCATGGTGGTAAGAAGACAGCAGAAATAACAAGCCTTAGCAGCATCTTTCTGCCCCTCTTATATTCTATCAAGACTAGAGGGATGAGGGCAGTGCCAAACCAATCAGTGGACTGGTTTAGTAATCTCACACCCTTAATCCCAGCAATATATCATGAATCAATCATACTCTTCAGATCCACCCTTCTCTGAAAAAGTGCTACCTATGACTGCATGAGGCTTTGGGGCACATCTAAACACAAGCCATAACACTTTGTGCAAATCTACTTTTCTTTCTTCTGGTACACATGAACATGTCTCTGTATTTCTTGCTAGGATCTGGTTGTGAAGGATGGGAGGAGAAGTGTGTGTTGGGTTCATATATAAACTATAAAACCACCCTACTCTGACATAAAGATGTATTGAAGATATCAAAGTAAACAAAGGTGATACTCTGGGTAAATATATGTACTCTGGAAGAAAAGCAGGCTTCTCATCAGGCACACTTGTATCAGCATTTATGAATGGAAACACAATATTAATTAACTTGCATACATTATATATTTTTGGTATACTACAGCAACTATTGCTTCCTCTTCTAATACACACTGTATTTTAACAAAGAAGAAGCCCTACATCTCTTTACTAGAAATAATACACAAAGCCATTCTTTATAGCCAATGCACTCATTGTCAGTCCTTAGCAGTATATGGTGCTCTCTGTGTGGCTAAGAGTTCCAGAAACTTCCTTTATATCACCCAGACAAAATTGCTTTGCTGAACAACTGTTTCCACACAACAGTTCCTTCAGGTATGAGTAGGTATGAGTTTCCTATGGCTGCTGCAACAAAAACCCCAAGTGAGTGGCTTGCAAAATAATGGAAGGATAGAAAGAAACTAAGTGATTTCTTAAAAGTAGACAGGGGCCCAGAAGAATGAGGGTGAAAGGAAAATAAGGGAAGTAAAATAAGAAAAATTAAGATATGTCATTCACAGATATCATGTTACTACACTGAATGTAAACTATCTGTCATGAATATGAGCTATTAATATAAATAATAACAGCAAGAATGTGAATGGAGAAAGAAGGTTTGGAGAAGTGGGAGGGAGGTGGACTGAAGTGGAGAAGGATAGGTAGACAAGATGTTCAGTGTACACGAACCTGCTCTCCACAGTGAATGTGAACTTCACACACTGGAAATGTGCTGATAAAATGTAAATCATAGTTTAAAGGTAGAGGTCATATTTTTATAGTTTCGGAGGCATGATGTGCAGAATCAAGCAGTCTACAGTGTCATGCTACTAAATAAGATACAAGGAATAATTGCTTTTCGCCTCCTCTAGTGTCACATGGTCACAGAAATCTTTGGTGTTTGGGGGATACCAGATATAACCACTCGAGCGTCTGCTCTATCTTTACATGAAGCTCTTCCATGTGTGCATGGGAACAAATTTCCTTGGTCCCCATAAGGATACCGATCATAGTGGATTTAGCCCCACCCTAATCCAGTATGGCATCATCTTAGTTTAATTACATTTGCATAGATGCTATTTCTCCAGGGGGTCTCCTTCTCAAATTTGAAATAGTCAAGAGGGAAACACAAATTAACTCAGTGCAGAGTAGGAGAAGTTTAAGAGAGAGACTTGTAGGTTATGTATTCTCATAATATTCAGAATAAATGTCTATACTCAAATAATATCATAAAACTTTTCAATATTTCATAAAATAAAAATGTAAATGAAGGTGTATTGTAGATGGGCAGGACACTGTTATCAGAAAATATTGTATCTGACAATGCTGTTTCTATATTGCACTTTAACTCCAGAACTGATTTAGGGTTAAGATTCAGTTTTTCATAAACCTGAATTCAACTCTAATGTATCCTGAAAATATTGAATTATCTCACTCAGTGTAACATGACCTTGGCAAAGCACTTGTGATTTAATATGGGGACCAAATTATAAATCGGGTCTCAGGAACTACAAGTTATACATTAAGTATAGGGGATTCCATGCTGGTGCTTGTCCTAACCTTGAGCCATACTGGAATCCTGAAACTCCCTGCTCTTTTCTGGTCACAGCTGGGAGCCTTAGGGCTAATGACTGCTGAATGCTCAGAGGGCAAGGTAAGTCCTGCTGAGGACACTAAGGCACCTGGGGGAAACTATAGTTTCTTCATTGCCTCCCTGTTTCACCTTATCCGTGTCCTTGTAAGAATGCTTTCTTCTTCCCCTCCCACCTTAGTCACCATTACTGTTCCCAGTGAGAACATCACTCCTCCCACTGCCCTTCACCCGTTGACCTTGACTCAGAAGTGATTAATAAATACCAAGGCTCTGAGCACCTCCCGGCCTTCTGTTCCCCATCATCCAAGATCCCTCCTGCTCCCCTGTTTAGTCTCTCGCTCTTTCTTCCCATCACGCACCTTAACTCCAGGCAAGAGATCAGGGACTTGCTGCAGTGGTCCATGATATCTGGCACCTGCTGTGGAAGGGGTCTCCAATAATATAATATTGAAAAAATTTTCCCCTCTCCCTGCTTGTTTTATTTGCCATACTTTATCCAAGATGAACATGTGATATCAGCAAAAAGTTCCTCTTCTACAAGGAAAGCACCTTAGTTCTTTCAGGTACACATTTGAACAGGATATCACCTTATTCTGCAAAGTAAAGTACTGGAGTTTCTTCATTTTTCTGCTTCAACTTTATAATAACTTGATCAGTTTTTTTTCATAGACTTATAAACACAAATTGGGTATATTGCTTTTGAATTCTATGGTAACATTAAAATAAAGATTAAATTACTTTGATACTTCTACTCAAACTTTTTAGTGAAATTGAAAGGGAAGGAATTCTCCCCCTAATTCATTCCTGGAGACAAGTATTGTCCTGATACCAAAACCAGAGAAGGACTCATCCAAAAAGGCAACTACAGGTCAATCACCCTAATGAATACACATGCAAAATTTTTCAATAAAATACTAGCAAACAGAATACAACAAATCATCAAGAAGATTATATACCATGACCAAGTGGGATTCTACCCAAGAATGCAAGGATGGTTCAATATAAACAAATTAATCAATGTAATATACCATGTAATACAGCCAAAGACAAAAATCACATGATCACCTCCACTGATACAGAAAAATCCTTTGATAAAATCCAACACTCATTCCTGCTATAAATAATAGTAATAGATTATAATAGGAATATCAATATGTAACTTAGTCATTGAAAAGAGATGACAATTGAGGCTTGAGACAAATAAAAAGTATATTATTGGGAGCCAAGGAAGTGTACAATAATAAGTGAAGGAAGAGTGACTTTGTAACTGACATGTGGGAAGGACCCAAATAGCAAACATTCCCTGTCATGGTTAAGAAAGATTCCCTATGAATTCTACACCACACATCCTCTGGGCATCTGAAATAACTGATATGGAGTTGTTTTAGTAACTATTTTCCCAAAATTACAATGTGCATTGAGAAAAAATTTGTGTGTATAAAAATAAATACTTTAAAGAAAAATTACAAACAAATCAGCTAAAGGTAACAATATAAAGAATTATAATTTCATTGCCTACCTGGAAAAAACCCTACTGTCCTGTTTATAACTCCAGGGCCTGCAAAGCCTCCCTATTGTCCCTGGCCACTCTATTTCTTCCTGGAATGAGTGTTTACTTTATATACTGTCTGCTCTTTCTCCCCTATGGTCCAAAGTAATGAAAAACAATAAGATATGATGAACTAAGTAACTAAAATCAAGAGATGTGGAATATATTTTTGAACTTGGCAGACACTAAATCATGCTATATCATTTCCATTCTTATATAATTCAGTAATGTAAAGTTAATCTTTGGTCTGTGTGTTATAAATTCTGATTTTTAGTGTAATCATGACCACATTCTAATCATTAATCATATGCCGTGCTTTCTGGCATATATACCTGTAAATTAAGCCAGTTGCTGACATTCCTTCTAGGTGGTATGAAAAACCGGTTGAATATTGTATTTCTGAAAATATTTTATAAAAATTAGGCTAAAGAGAAAATCTTCAAAAATAAAACAACAAAACTGATATACTGGGAACCAAGTGTAAACTTTCCAAGGTGTTGTGACTGTCTGTATATCAGGATCCAAGCATATGCCCCTGGTGGCATACAACAGAACAATTAAAAGCCATAAACATTTCAACCAGCCCACAAACAAAGCTTGCTCTCGTGACTGCCTCTATTCTCCTGACTGTTGGGGTGTCTAACTTGCTCAATATGGAAATCCTTGATTAAAATCAAACTTTATGACTGACACAAACTTTGAAATGTCAGAAATGATTTGCTTACCAGAGCAAATACATGCTAGTAAAAAAATTATCATTCATCATAAAAGTTTTAAAAAATATCTAAAGGCTTTTAAAATTTCTAAATATCCACATTTGTATATTGGATATGCATTTTATGAATAGAAATTTTAATGTATAACTTTAAGTAGAAATTGGTACAAGTAAATTGGAAAGCAAAAAATAAGTTCATAATTTTAGAATTTAAAAAAATTTAAAAACAAAAACCAAAAATGAGGAACCAAGGCCTTTGTGTTCCCTTTGTGCCAATTTTAGGCACAATGGTAATTGCAAATTTACTTCTTGGGGGGAATGTACCAATTAATTGTTCATAACCTTGGCATAACAATCTGCTTGTTTCTTTTTAGAAGTCAGAGTCAGAGCAACAACTCAAGATAGTCCATCAGCAACTTTTGTACTCATATATATGATGATGCTTAATGAATATATGTGCAATACAATATAGTGATAATACAATGATATTTGTGTCCAGATTTTGAAGGGTCTTATGGACAAATATTTTTCTTAATTTTTAAAACTCCTTTTCAATGCATGCCACAACTGAAATAAGAATATGCATATAACACCACTTTCAATTAAGAATTCAATGTTTTACTCATGTTACACAATCAGGTATAAATTTGAAAGTATAGGATTTTTTTCTGTAAAATGTGTATGACTCTATGCAATTATACAGCTTTTATTCCTAAAATAACACATTACTCAGATTTTGTTTTTACTTTTTATTACGAACTTTTATTACTGTGTAACAGTCCTCTGTATTCTGCAACATAGATGTTTCTACTTCTATAATCCTTGCCTTAAAAAACTTTATAGATAAAAACTTTGTAACTTTTAATTGTATCATTAGTTCATTAAATTAAGACTTTTCCAGCCAGCCGGATATGTATTTGGAGTTTTATATCCATATAAAATGGTTAATATAAAATTTTATTAAAGTATGATTTTTTTTCCTTTCTCTGAGGAAAAATAGCTAATCTATGATGTCTTCCACAATACCTGAGGCCATAAAATCATTGTGGAGGTTCACTGGCATTTTAATATTCGTTTTGGTCACACAAGTTTATTTAGAAACTGCCTCTGGAAGGCTTTTATTGCTTATTTTAATTTGGCGCAGATATCGCATTCCCTGAATCAGAGGGCACATGTAGCAAATCGTTAAGGAGCGAAGCATAAGGAAGTTGGTAGACTATTTCCATCTCGAAATCACCAGTTAACAAATGCCTATTTTTTCAGAGGAAGAGAAGATCTATTAGTCTGTTAGCTGAGGCAGGACAATCAAGAGCTCAAGATCAGCTTGGAAAGCTTAGTGAGACCCTGCGCCAAAATAAAAATTAAAAGGCCTGGGGATATAGCTCAGTGTGAAAGTCCTGAGATTCAATGCCTAATACCAGAAAAAGAAGAACAAATTTTTTTCCAAAATTTAAGTAAATTGAAACCACATATTTAATGAAAGGAAAAAGAAAGCCTTTGGAATGAAACTCAAAAGTAAGAAATACCTGCATAGCATATGTCTGACTAATGCTACAAATTCTTGACATGTAGCAGCAATATACATGGGTTTACAAATCAGTAATATAAAAATTTAGACATACAAAAAATATGAGGAAATCTTGAGTAGAAACTTTATGAAATTAAATATGCAAATGGTGAATAAATACATGAAAAATGTACTTAGCATTTTTCTTACCAGGAATAACATAAATTTTCTTCTCAAAATAATGTAAATTAAAATCACAATCTGCTACAGATGTCTTTCCCAGAGCATTTCCTACTCTAGTGTTTACAGTTTTAAAAAGTTCACCAGAAAGCTGTTGAAGCCAGGGCACCCCTGGAGGGCTCATGCACTGCTAGCGGGACTGTGAAGAGATACAGTTACTTTGGTGAAAAACACATTAAACAAATGTCGCATTTCTTTCATCTTTATACAAAGGCAGTAAAAATATATGTTCTTTAAAGGACTTGCACAATATTTATACCAGCTTGATTTGTGTCAAAAACCTGAAATGAGCAAGGTAAACTTAAAAATGCATGACAAATGATTCCGTGTTCATACACTGGGAGATTTCTCAACCATGAAAAATATCATGGAACTGATACAGTCAAAATTTTTAATCTTAATTTTTAAAAAGTCTGACACAGAAAAATAAATATTGTGTGAGACTTATGAAACCCCGTTAACAGGCAACATTAGCCTTTGGCCGTAATCAGACTGGGGATATAGGAGGTGTGCATGGAATGGATGCGATATACTGAAAGGAGTCACAAATTTTGGAGGAAAGATAGAAATTTTCCCTAACTTTCTAGGGGGTAGCTATAAAGTGTCCACAGTATCAGTAAGTATGATACTGAATTTGTGATGCTATTTAATTTTATAAACATCCTATTTTTACCTCTACAGTATCATATGCATGTAAGTTATTGTGGCAGCATTAATCATGGCCCCTGACCTTCACGGTGCAACAGTTTAATTAGTATGGGACGTACTTACTGCAAGAACATGGATAAAATGAAGATGATGCTTAATTTGTAATTATAGCAAAAAATGATAGAATAAAAAGTACATAGTGGAATAAAATTATTTCCTTCTCCCTTTCCCTCAATATATTCTCAGATAATATTGTCATGCCACATAGTTACTTCTAATGCTAAATAGACAATAGTAAAAATGTTTATAATCCTTTCTACGCCAAATGTAAATTTCCAAATAGTTGTACAACTGCACATTTTTTTTTTTAGCCCTACACTTAGGTCTAGATGTAAAGTTGTTTCCTAGATGCATTAAAGTCCTGAATCCATTGTTTTCGAGATTATATGTTTGAGTCAATGACAAAGATTATGGAAATTTGTCTCTAATTTCAAAATAGGAAAGTGACTCTTTCTCGGTAATGTTTTATCTGTTTACCTGAGTTCAGAAGCTGCACCAGACTTGAGTAGTTTTTTTTTTTATTTAGTTGGCTTTTGGACTTCAATTTAGAGAATCCAAGTATTAAGTACAAGTGACATTTTGTTTAATTCTTATTGTTTCTTTTCAAATTTGTAACAGTTTTCAAGTGGTGATAATGGAAGTTCAGGATATTTTCTTTTTGAATTTATCTTTTATATACATGTATTTATATCCTAATGAGAATTTTTAAATTTTTGAGCTACACTCATTGGCACTTTACTAAAATATTAGTATTGTAAGTTCTAATGATAAATTCTTTAATGTAATTCAATCTTCTTTTGAAGTAAATATTACATTTGAAATCTTCTTAACAAATAATGAAGCATGGTTATACTTGCCTGTAACCCCAGCCCTCAGAAGCCTGAGGCAGGGAATTGCTTTGAGTTTGAGACGAGCCTGAGCTACACAGAGAGCTGCTGTGTCAAAAACAAAAAAGAAAAGAAAAGAAAAAAATACCTGTAATATGAACAGTATTATGTAAATTTCAAAAATTTATATAATTTAAAAATTATAGTGTCTTACATGATATAATTAAATTGCCTTGTTTCTTTCTGTTTTATTGTGCTACATAGGTATATAATTAAACACATTTCCTACAATTTTATTTTTATGTCAAAATATTTGTGTCATAGAGCTTGTTCATATAGCTTGTTAACCATCATCTTCTTTGAATTCCGTACTTTTTCTTTATTTCCCTCTCTTTCCTTTATTGTCTCTTTCCTCTCTTCCTTCTTTCCCTCATCTTCAGGGTTTTTATTCTAGTTGTGGAAATACATTACAGCCTTTTAGCAGTAGTACATGTAGCAAGAGTATATATAACTCAGTATTAAATTTTCTTTTTTACATTGTGGAGCAATTACTTGCACTCCCTACTCAACTTTAAAGAGTTCATATCATTAAGGGGAATCAAAGAAGGTTAGGGCGAAATGAGATCCCTTAGAAGTCTTTGATGCCATCTAGGTTCTCTGTGTTTTCCAGTGAGAACTCCGTGAAGATAAGTGTCTGTCCAAGTTCACCAGTCACGGTCACTGATGGTGGTCACTATTCCCAGGATTTGGATAACAGTGTTATGGGTACTGCAGGGTCATGGCCAGGGTTGCTTTACTTCTAAATCTTTGTTTTCAGCGTTATAATAAATGCTTCATTGCTTGGGTTCTAAAACATATGCAATTAATACCAAATTCCACTCCTTAGCAAGTATTCTAAAAGTTAGTTTCTATTGTGTGTCTTACTCTATTCCTGCAAAAACAAAACAAAACATCCCTAGAATTATCAGTAATCTGCACAGTAGAATTAATATTTGGAATTCACTATTGTCATCAGATATGGCAACATTTCTTGGGCCCAACATCACAGGAGTTTGCTGGTTGCTTGGACCACTTACTTCCCTCATAACCATCTCATGAGGCTGACTCTGACGCTTGAGTGCGGAACTTGTTAAAAGTCTCAAGATATCAACTTCTCAGAAGATCCCATGGATTGAAAGAGTTAATTCCAGAGCCTGTGTTCTTAAGTGTAGCTTCAGATTGCTGGAGTTGGAGTGGTAGGGGCCCCCTCTGAGTGAAGGAAACCTGAAAGTGTGTATGTAGAGCTATAAACACACCCCATAGTCTAACTGTGCATCTATGGTTTCCCGCTTCAAATGATTGTACTTTTTAGCACAGCTGAGCTGGTTGGAATTAATCATGGGGCTAAAAAGCCCCAAGCTCTTATACTTGACCTAGCTATGAAATTTAATTCTTTATTTAGCCATGACTAATGTATTGTAAACTGTTTACTGTCCAGATTGGTGGTAAGATTTGAAAAATATAATGAGCACCAACTTCTCCACAGAAATGACTCTCATGCTCTTTCTGGTGCGTCATCCCACCGCCAAAGTCCGTGGCCGCTCTCACTTCTACCAGCACAGATTTCTTGTACCTGGTCTTACATTTTACACGCACAGACTGTGTACTCTTTGCTTTTAGTCTGGGATTTGTAGTCAACTCCTTAATATTCTTTGCCTTAACTTTGTCCTTCTGTGGTATATTTAAATTTTTATTTCTATGTGCTTTAAGTTCATACACATGAAACATTTTATGTATTCTGCAGAGAGACCTCTGTTTTTGGCTACCCTAAATAGTGTTTCCTACATCTTTTGTAGACATATATCTTCATTTCTCTTGGGTGAGCACATTGAAGTAAAAGCTCTGGGTCATGCTGTAGGTAAAGATATAACAGCGAGATTTTAGACTTTCGTGTTACCAGTAAGTACAATCTCCACATAATTTCTATAATCTTTCTAAAGATCAATTGATCAGAGAAGGAAAAAAGCTTTTGACTCAGATAATTATGCTAACTTTAATACCACCCTGGCAAATTTATGGAAGCTGTGTTTCAGTGCTGATTTGTAAAATACTCACCTGATGACAAATTTCCAGCTACCAAAGAGATGTCAGACTAACTTGTGAAATTCTTGAAAATTTCACAATATGTATCCCAGTTAAAGTCAGCCTAATGGAGAGCCTGATGTCTTACATTTGGCAATGGGAATAGTAGAGCAAGACAACTCACTGTGCGCTTGGTTTGTCTTTACCCGAACTTTTCTGTGAGCACAGAAAGATAAATATTAAGGCATACTGAATGCTGACTATATGCCAGACCATTCATTCAGTGTCTCTCTAAATTACTAATACCCATGGCAATGCAAGGGAAAAAGTATGTTTTCATACCTGAAGAATATGAGATACAATTATGTAAATTTTTGTTTTATTTTCCCCCTCCCAGTAAAAAGTAGAATCAGCACTTCAATGTAGACATTTTGGGGCTAAAACATATTAATATCAATGTTACATAGATTTACTCTTTTAGATATAAAACAAGCTTTTTTTTTACTGTTTTAGTATTATTTTGTACACTGCTTAAAATCTTAATTAACTGAAGAATAGATTCTTGATAGTGTAAATTGTTTAGATTTTAAGTAAGCTTTATGGACTATACTTGCTATATGATTTATGAAGAAAGTTGACTTTATAATTATACACAAAGACAAAGTAAAATCTAGAACCAATCATGAGGAAAGACTCAATACTGTATTCTTAAGTAATTGTAAAACACAACATTATAAATTATATCTTAATTATAAATATCTTAAGGCCCTTCTAAAAATGTTTGAGAAAACTGATAAAGGTACGTTTGCTTAATCTTAAAATTTCTACATGTATAACAGATCATTATTATTCACACATTTATAAATCAATATAGAGATACATATATTTTATATATGTATAACTGTATTTTATGTGTCTATCTTTATTGCAGAATAAAAATTCTGCCTTGTGCTCAGTGCACTTTAGCTCATGGATAAAACTGAAATGTCAACAGTCCTTCAGAAGAACTGACCCCTAAATGCCAATGCTCCATGCAAGTCTGACTTATGCACTATGGATAAAGGTAGCAGCAGAGTGGTTAGCTTTCTCAAAAGATTCTTTTGAGCATTAAGAGCATGTGATAAGGAGACATCTTTCTGAGCCCTCATTACTTTAAGCTGCCTATCTTGGAAGAGTTTATTTAGAAGGTATCAAGAGGGAAAGCCATCAGGGTCTCTTTGATTTGTTTATAATAATCAAGACCTTGCAAAGCTGAAATTTGATGACTATTTTCATAGAAAAGAAAAGAAAAACTCAGAACATGGCTGCATTGTACCCTTGTGTAATTATTGTTTCATTTTTAGTTTCTTTTTCTATCTACTTATACCTTTAATAACATTTTTACAATATTCTTTGAGATGAAACCTCAAATATCACTCTCCATTATCACTGGTGCTATTTAAAATAGTCACAGAATAATACAATCTCCATGATTAATTTTTTCTGATGATTTCAAAATAAAACACTAGCAATTTTGGATGGAACATCATAGTCTAGGTTCTATCCTCCTCTCTGGGCCACAGTGCTTGACTCAGGCAGGCGCTCGGTGCTTTCTACCCCTGCCTCCCGCACTGCTGCAAGCGTGTCTATGCACAGCGTCCTTTCTTTCCTTCAAGCTCTATTAGAATCCAATAACTCACCCCAGGTGTCCATCCTGCTCTCCTGCCTTATCCCACAAGGCTACTGGTCTCAGGTGTGTTTTTCTCTACTAAGGTACCAGATTTAGTAGTGCACATGGATTTGCTATGCTTTTGTGTCCTTGGTAAAGTATAATTCCTTGAAGGAGCTTTATCATCGGACACATATCCCCCTCAATGGTCCTTCTCTTCCTCCTTTTGCCGCTCAAGTCACAATTAGTAACAGCACCGATACTTAAGGGGGCGCTAAGACACTTCCACAGCCCAGGAATTGCTTTATCCCTGCACGTGTCCGTACCCACTGAAGCAGTGTATGTCAGACAGTGTGAATGTCCAAATATTACAAGTGCAAAAACTGAGAAACAAAGACGTGAAGGCACTTGTTCATAGTCTCACAGCTAGTACGATGCAGATTAAAGGGCTAGTTCAGACAGTTTGCTCTAAGAGACTGGTTTCCTAACCACTGTGAGTAACCCGAACAACTGCTGAGTAAGCAGTTTTCCAAAACTGTACAAATATTTTAAGTAAAACTTTATATATTTGAGACTACACTTTATTTTTATAAATGCTTTGCTTCTTTTAGGCTAAATTAGTTATACAGTATGTCAGACCTAGGTTAGAAAAAGTCAAGTGAAAAAGTGAACAATTATGAAGTAAATATTGTTAATGAAGACAACTAAAGTGTGTGTCTTTCACCTCTGGTGTCCCTCACCTCAGAATTCTAGAATCAGTGGTGAGAAAACGCGCTGTCATGGTAGGGTATATAATGAATTAATGCATGCAAGGTGGAATGAATGGAGAAAATCTCACAAGAGAGTTTATATTGCTTTCAGGCTTCTGTAACAAAAATACATCTCAGAGAAGAAAAAAGGGGTATCCCCAACTGAGTAACCACATGAATAGAAATACAGAGCTATGAAAACAAGTTATGTACAAGTGACAAGAGTCTTGACAGGTAGAAAAGACTAAGCATGTGAAAAGCAGAGATTGAAAATCCTGAGAGGAGAGGAAGAAAGGCTTTGGGATGAATTGTGAAGCGGGTACATGAACATTCTTCTAAGGAGTTTCTCCTCTGTTTAGCAGGAAAAATGTCAATGAAAAAAAGTAAGCTTCATTCAGTTATTTTCCAATGGCTAGTGGCAATATTTGTTCCTTGTAGAAATATAGTGATATTTCTACAAGGGGAATAAATAAACATGATATGATCATTTTAACGCCCTGGGGAATAGAAAGACTAGATAAGAATCAACATCAAAAATCACTGTTTGAAATGTAACTTCATTTTCCTTACACAACAAAATTGTTTTCTATTTTTATACCCTGTGATGCAAGAATGACATGAATGCAATCACAATTATATTGTTTTCAAACCTTTCCTGATTCCTGACTAAGCTCTGGAATTATAGGAGTCTGTCCTGAGTGGGGCCACCTGCTCCTTCATGACCTCTCCAGACAGCACCCTTGGACCCCATCCTCAAACCTGGTGCTCGGATTGTGCCACTTTATCTTCCTGCATTTATTCACTTGACAGTTTTGTAAAGCCACGATTAAAACTTTTTTTTTTCCATTTTTTGATACTAGGGATTGGAGCCAGACCCTCATATTCAGCTAAATCCCCAGCTACTTTTTATTTTTATTATGTTCTTCAATATTTTTTCCATATTTTTGCAATATAAATATCCAGAGGTCAGGGTTGGGATCTTGTCCTAACTCCAATACTCAGAGAATTTTAGTATTTGGCTACACTTTTATATTAAGTATAGGAAATTAAACCCTAATGGTGAATTTTTCCTCAAAGTCTGTATTAATGAAAGAAATATTTCTGATAGGATAATATTTAGTGCCCATTAATTTACTTAAAACTTTAAAATAAAAGATTCTTTCATGTATTTGATCAAGTTTCAATGAGAAGATATCTTCACACAGCCACAGTTTCTCACCCATAAGTGTCTAAGATAAAGGCCACTGTTAAGATTACTGTCAGCACATTTCTACAGCTGTGGAAACAAATGAAGACTTTCCAGATGAGAAGAAACATATTTGTCGCAGTTTGCTATCGCAAAGGAGTCAGACACAAATATTTATGTTTACCAGACTTAAGGATGTGCAAACGAGTAAAACCTTGGTGTAAGACAGGAGTAATCTCTTATATTCTGGTTGGAGGCTGTTGGAATTGTGCAGCTGAAGGCAAAGTAATGATAACCTATACAACTTATAAGAGCAATTATATAATCTTACTTGGTTTTTGTTGCTGTATCTGAGTTGGCAGCAGAGGATAAAGTAGGGAAAAGTGGAGACATTGACCGGGGTCCGCTGGACATTGCATTTATCTTCCCAGACTGGTTATGGTTCATAGTAATGATGCTGTTTATTGTCTGTCAGTTTTGCATCCGTGTATCTAGACTCCTATAACTCAAAACATACCTTAAGTCAAGACCGGGTGATAATGAAGCTATAGTCATTGTGTTAGTCACCTTTCCACTGCTGAGACAAAGTATCTGAGAGTGAAGTCTCAAAGGACAAAAGGTTTGTTTTTGCTCCTGGTTTCAGAGGGTTCAGTCCATAGTTGCCTGGTTCTCCGTGAAGATGAGGAAGTCTACTCACCTAAAGGCAGCCAGGAAACAGAAAGTGAGAACAAGGATGAGAGACAGAGATAGAGACAGAGACAGAGAGACAGACATAGAGAAAGAGAGAGAGACAGAGACAGAGAGACAGAGAGCGAGACAGACAGAGCAAGGGGCCAGAATAAAATACACCCTTGAAAGCTATGCCTGACTATCCTGTTTCGTACAATTAGACGCCGTCTTCTAATGAACTCATGGAGCAATAAACACTGACAGGAATAATCCTTTGATGGGTTTAAAGCCCTTATGACCCAATCACATCTATCAAAATTCCATAAGCTGGCAAGTTTTGAGGGGATATTTCAGAGGAAACTATAGGAGTCACACTGTGATATGTTTTATATTGAACTGTCAATTCACTGAAAAAATATTTCTTAAGCACTTTTCATACTTGTTGAACACTGTTAGAGGATGAGGACAGAGCAATGAAACTGTAGGAACCTCACACCACGGCAGTTTTCAGGATCCAAACTCATTTGTCCAAAACAACATGACTTCCTTCTCCTCTAATCCCATTATAAAAATACATTAGAAATGTATTTTAAAATTGAAGTATTTGGAAAAAGTATTTTCTAAACTACTGTGTTTCCTGCTGCAAATCAGTGAAAATGTTTCGCAACAATAAAGAAAATACAAAGTTGTATGTAATTGCAACCGTCTTGATTCAGTGCAGGCTTCAGTGTTGTGTGTCTTTGCACAGGACGACAGCAGCACTTTAGGTATACCTATCTGTTTTATTCTCCTACATTTGCCAATTTTAAACTCAAGCTGGTTTTAGTCAAAATAGCTAATACTTAAAATAATTTCATACCCCACAATTGTGTTATACAGAAAAAATTGTTATTTTTGCCATCAATGATTCAAGAAAAACTCACAAGTTGAGTGCTGATTTTACATTGTATTTTATTGTTGCTTTAACAAATCAACATAAATTTAGTTGCTTAAAATGACACTTATTTAGTTTCTTTCTGTTCTGGAATTTAGAATTGTGAAATCAGTTTCCTGGACTAAACTCAAGATGTCTGCTACACTGGTTCTTTGTAGAGTCTCTGAGGAGAAAATCAGTTCCTTGTTATCTTGGTTATTTTTCTCTCCTCGCTGAGACAAAATACACAATGCCCAAAATGAAGGAAGGAAAGGTTTATTTAGCTTACAGTTTGTGGAGGTTTCAATGCATACTTGGCTGGTTCTGAGGTAGAGTGGCACATGGAAGAGGGCAAACGCTCATGGCAGCAAACAACCAGCAAAAGGGAGGAATGGCTGCAAGCAGCCTCCTTCCTTCCCTTACATTGTAAACAGCCTACCCCCACCCAGGGGGCATGTAGCTCTCACACAGTCTCCATGTCCTCCTCTTCCACAGGTTCAGTATGTGTGCAAAGTAAGCATCCTGGCTTCCTGCTGAATCACTCAGCCAAACCTCCAGATTCCCCAGGTTGACACATGTATCAACCATAACATTCCACCCCTTGTCAATTTGGCAACCAGACACATTTCTTTAAACCAGTTTCCAGATACAAAGACATGCTTATATTAGAACCATAACACTTGCCTTTTTCAATTTCTTGTACATGTTTTTACTCCTTGGCTTGGAGGCCCTTTCTCCATCTTCAGAGTCAATCACTACATCAGTATGTCACCAAGCTATTCAAACTCACACTTCTGATTATTCCTTATAAAGATTTTAGTAGTCAGGGTCCAGTTAAATAATGGAGGATAATCTCCAAATTTTCAGATCTTTAATTTAATTATATACACAAAATTCTTCTCAGCAACAACCATAAAGCTTTGGACTCAGCCTACAAGCACTTTGGGAGACCATGATTCAGTTTACCACAATTTCAACCTTGACTTTTACTAAGTGCATTGTTTAAAACAATCACTGAGACTGGAGGGATAAGATTAGAAAGCATAGTCTAAAGTTGGGAGCATGGTCAAATTCATTTCAACTATAGTGCTGCCCACCATGGGCAGAGTGAATGCAAGCTGCATTGCTAATTCTGTCGAATTCGTGTTGCCACTTATCAAATTAATAGTCAAAGTAACACCTGTCCTTTTGCAGGATACCAAGGGCAATAATCCAATAGAAAAAAATAGGGGGAAAGCTGGGTCCCAGACACAGTGGAAACAGAATATCATCATTTATAAAGATTTTCTCTTGTTTTTTCAGTAAAGATGTGTCTGAAATAAGGCTTCCTCAGAACAAAGAAACAGTAAGAATCAGCAGTAAGAAGAAAAAAGAAACTAAGAAAGAAAAGAGGAGATAGATAATGTATAAAAATAATTTCTTGAATTGGTGTGTTGTAGGGGAAATGAAATTATAAAACATGAGAGAGAAATTGTAATTAGCTGTCTGGTGCCAAACCGTCAATACCTGCTGCTTAAAGTAGCTTTTTAACTGTCAATTAGTGTTGTAGACTAGAAGACTAATACAAAGTGCTTCATAAAATAAGACAAAGGTTCTAACATTTTATACCATGTTTAACTCCGACAGTCCTTCTGAGTAACAGCAGTAATATTTTATTTATTTCAAAGATAAATTATGTTTTAAAAGCTAGCCTTCACTTAACAAGTTTAATCAAGATTTATTTTTATTGAGGAGAAGAAATTAGAATGGAACAAAGATGTCCATTGAGTTTATTGCTGTCTTGCAAGGCAATAAAGCATTTTAATTAAGCCATCAGTTTGTGCATGCCTGTATAAGAATTCATTTTCCTTTACAGATGTTGTGTTAGGGAATTGTTTCTGATATTTGAATCAAATACCTTCAAAGTATGCAAGTAATCTATTTTCTTTGAATTTTATTTTTCAATTTTTACATTTTAGAGAAAATAGAATGCACCATTTGATAAACTTAATTTTATGCTCATTAATAAAATACTGAGCCTTACAATATATTATGATAATTTTATATTTACATAATTTTACAATTCATACAATCTCTAGTTCATACAATTTTATGCTCAAATTACAGTTTTTTGGATCTCTCATACACTGAAAATGCACATGACATGACAAAGTATTATCAAAAGGCAGAAATAAATAAAAAATAACTGTGTTAATAAAAATAAGACAATTTAACTGCTACAAAATAGATATGATAAATTTATTTGTTAGGCTGCTTATGCATTATCAACTCAAAATAGTTAATTATTTCAAGATCATTAAGAATTTATGCATAAAGAAGTAATATATTTTTCAGATAGCTTATTTGTAGTTATCAAAATTTTAGGAATGCAAATTATGAGTCAAAATAATTTTGATTCTTACTGTGTCTCAATGAGAAATCTTACCAACAGAAATTTCTGTTTAATAAAATAAGTATTTTCTCAAAGTCCTCAATTTATAGAAAAAAATTGTTCTGTTTTTTGCTATTGATTTTCTTAATTAAATTGTACTAAATTCTATACATGTCTTTTATGTGACTTCTGTTTTTATTGTTGCATCTTTAGATGTCCTTCCTGTACGAGGTGTTAAGTAACTACCCATGTTAGTATTTCCTAAAAAATATTTTGGTACAATCAGATAAAAATAGTTGTCTATGAAGTTTGAAAAGCAGTACACAGCCTACCCTGTTTTTAATTAGTCATAATGCACATGATCATATTCAGGAACCTAGGAGATTCTGAATTAAATACACCTATTTCACTGAATCTAACTCATAATATCCTAAAGTTAAGTGCTTCTGGAATGCTTTGTCCCCTTATAATACCCAATAACATTTCACAGAATTCTTGAACATTAATTTTCCATTAGAAATGGGTTTAATCTTCATATGGTACTAATCATTAATCATATACCTCTTTAAAATGTTATTGATAACTACCACAGCATAACTTTTGTGGCCAGAATAGGAGGCTTGAGAGCACTGGTAAGTCCAATCCATTCTTCTCATCGCTATGGTCACCATGAAATTTCTACAGCTACTTTCCTGCGTATTAGCTCATCATCCTACAAGCTAAGGCCAGGAGATTAGAGAAGGCATGTGGCTACAGTGGTAGTATTGTTTTCTCCAAGAGACACATACCATTGAGACCCATCTTCTAAGCTGGAAGGAAAGACACAGGTTAATAATGGCTAATTTCGTACTTTGAAATGTCTGTTACATAAAACCAAAAGAAAATGGAGCAAGAAAGACAAATACATGAATCTTTTTTTATCATTCTGTTGGTTTTAACCCCAAAGTAGATTTTAGAGCTTTTAAACATTAGTGTACAACAAGAATATAACTATTGAGAAAAACTAAGAATAATGAATATCAGAATTCACAATAGCACTAAATTTCATGAACAAGCATGAACCAGACCCACAGCAATGAGAAAGCAGCACAGCAATAAAAATTCATGGAAAAGTAGAAAGATGATTTGTTAACAGTACAACCACATGTGATTCTCATAGGGACCGACACATTATGAAGAGCGAACAACAGTTCATTTTAAAATGGTAGAGAATGCTATCTCAAAAATCAAATCAAATTAGCTTTCCAGATCATTATCTTCTACATTTTTGTTCAATTTTCATTTTTTCTTAGTGTTTGCTGTACATAATGATCACGGTAGAAGTTGGTACATGTCTATAACGCATCTCAGGTATTTTTTCATCCTCGTCCTCCTCTAACTGGAGCTTCTTTGTTTTTCACTGTGCAGTTCAACCTGGTCTTGAATTCATGGAGATGCTGCTGCCTCGGTCTCTCAAGTTTTGGCATTACAAGCACGTGCCACTTCAGCCAGATATATTAGCTCCTTTACCTTGGGCAATTAGTGGGTCCTAACTACAGAATGAGCATCTTATCGAAGCTGCTTTCTGATTTATACTGTGTGTTTTATACTTTATAGAAACTGAATAAGTTTGGCTATTTAGGAAAACTTTTTGTAAAGTACCAAAAATTATTTTAAGTTCTAGAAAATTTAACTATGGCCCCAAAAGTGTGGTAACTATGCATGCTAACTTGTCCTCAAAGAGATATTTATTCACTTCTAATTGAGGTGAAAGACAGTAAATTCTTATGTCCCCAGACCGAATTTTCCTAAAAATTAAAATATGGAGTATCCAAAACACTTCTTGGAGAAAGGGAAGATATAATCTTTAAAGCCAAGATTTAAAAAGGCTCACTGTACATAAATCTTCAGTTTAGTAATGTTAAAATTATAAATTATTTTTAAGGAAAGGTACAGATAATTGGAAATATTTTTTCAAATCCTCAACTTTCCACAGCTTAGAGCTCTTTTCAAACAGAAACAAATCTAACAGTAATGTATTAATTCCAATGCTTCAGGCATTTTAGTTTTCTGCCTGATTATTTTTACAATATCTTTGCTATACGATTTATGTGTTACAGATTCAACTGTGCGTCCCCAAAAAGGTATTGAAATACTAACCTCTGGTACCTCTGAATGAGATCTTATTTGGAAATTGGGTAGTTTGCACATCTAATTATGCTTCAAAATAACTGGAATACGTTGCGCCTGCAATCCAATATGACTGCAGCCAGATACTAAGGCCGACACTGAAGTGATGCGAAGACACATCAGAGAATTGCAGGCAGCAGCACCTGTCACCAGAAGCAGCAAGAGAGGCAAGGACCAGAGTAGACCTTTAGACCTCTGGAAGCACCGTATCTCCTGAATCTTTGATTTACTGGTCTCTATTTGAAGTCACCACTTTTGTGTCATTTGGTATTGTAGTGCTGGGAAGTGAACAATCTGCAAACCTGAAAACATAGAAATTTCATCGAAATCAATGGCAGTTACTGTCAATTCTAACTCAATTTAAAAGATATGATGATTTCACTATTTAATCCAAAGTTTAGTTAAGAGATTACTAACAAATTTCAAAATTATTAGTGATTCCTTATTTAATAGAGATATAGCCTAAAACTTTTTATTTCAGTATTTTTCTTAGTGTACAGGAAAGTAAATAATCCTGAGATTTTTTAAACCAGTAGAAATGATAATATGGGAAGAATTGACCAGATTTTAAAGTCAGTAAAATATGATTTTGAAACCATGTCTGGATTTTCCTTAGCTCTTCTAATTTAGATATAATATCATTAACAGGATAAGTATTATAATATTATTATTGGCAGCCTTATAATATTTCTAGCCAGATAAATATCAAGTTAATAAGATTCCTCTGAAAGTAATAAAGTGTTATAACTTTTCTTCATTATTGTTTTTTAATAAAGAAAATTAGAAAGATGTATTTTCAATGTGGAAAGAAAAATGCTCATTTAAAGTTTTGATTTTTGACACTTTATGATAACTGATTGATATATCTCATTCAGAAAAGATTGTTACTTTTCAGCAACATATCTTCCAGCAATTCAAGCTGTTAATTCTCATAGATGGTAACATTGCAATATATTAACTTTTCTGGCCATTATAGCTGCTATTTCATAAACCTGTGCCTTTTGGAAGGAATAGCAGGACCAGAAAGAACCTTTGGGGAAGTCATTGCTTTACCTTGGATTCACAAATTTCACAAGACACTAAAGTAGAAAAAGATCAGTGAAACTCAATTCTCCTCTTCATTGGTAGCAATGTTATTAACTTTTCTCACAGAAATAGTTTGTTTTAATGTTTGACGTCTACAGTGTTAAAACAGTTGAAAGTTTCAAAAACCATGAGGCTGACCCACTCATCTTCACACCCTCTCGGCAAATCACATTACTTTAGGGTATCAAGGAAGCACGGTGGGAAAACGAATAAAGATTTTTTTACCTCTATAGCCCTTTGCTCTTGCAATTCAACAGTAAATCAACAGAGAACATTTGTTTTGCCTGAGGCAAACATGAAATCAGCTTGCCTGTTTGGAGCTTATATTGTCTCTTGTTCTTACCTGAAAATAACCTGGGACTCTCTTCTCTTGGACACGGTCAGTGCCAGTGGCAGTCCCCACTGAGTTTATTCATTTCATCAAAATGCTGGGAAATTCACTTGTTTATTTTGGTTTTCAGGAGGAATATAGGAATATAATTCAATACATAATATTGAAAGAAGCAAAAAGAGAAAGCCTTGGAAAAGAGTCTATTACAACCTAAAGATAAATTCCCCTACTGCTAATTCTACTTTTATTCAGACAGAAGAGATTTTCCATGAGCAAGGCTACTCCTCTCTTTCAAGGAAGAAGCTGCATTTGCTGAGAGCAAAACCATCTGCTTCAGAAGGCATTTAAGAAGGCAGGCCAAGAAACACTTATTTGAGATATTTTTCCTGCCAAAAAAATCAATGTCCCCCATCACACCTATATTCAACGCAAATTCAAGCCCCTCTAATCATAAAGGAAATTTTCAGGAGGCTGCAATACATCAACAGTGATTCAAGATCATAGGAAACAAGGGAAGTAGGAGAAAGGACAGTGTGGGGAAACTCACACTGGGAGGTGCTTTAGCCCAGTGCTGCTTCGTGAAGCATGATTTTGATGTATTAAAATGTGTCTTATATGGATTTTTTCTACCTTTTTGTTTTTCCTACAGAGAAAAGTATTTACTCTGTAACATATTGACTTTAATGTGTACAAAATTCATAGAAAATGAAAATATAAAAATGAAATTAAAAGTATTCACAAAATTGTTAAAGAATAACTATCACTTCTAAACTAGAACAACTAAAGTTAAATTTTTATGACAAAATTTAGGGCTCCTCACAAAGTCCCACTGCTGAGGAGTAAGGGGTACTGATCTCACTTTTCATTTTAGAGATAGCGTAGATAATGGGCATTAAGCTCAAAGCTTATGGTGGTGTCTATACCTCTGTCGTTTCCCCTATAAAGAGACGTCTTTTCCTCTTGAACATCTCAGGGCTTGTTAGCATTATTAACTAACGTACCATAAGTGGTGTGGTGTACCGGGCTCTTTGTACCAACTGCCATGTTGGGAGGAAGTCAAGCAGCTTTGCAGGTTCTGTGGTAACTTACTACCCTTTCAGCCTTTTTATGCCAAACATTTTGGTATTTCCATCTCATTTCCATCTACTACAGAGTGTTTTTTCTTATATTTTACTTTCTCATGTTGGGAGGATCTATGGCACCAGCATATCTGAGATAGCTACTAGTTTTCTTGACAAAATATTAATAATGGTGTTATATCCCAGAAACTCAGTTACTAAAACATCTTGTATCTTATTAGAATTATATTCCAATTCATCAACTTATAAACTTTCAAATTCATTATTAGTTACAATCTCCTGATTTGGGGTTATCTCTAATGGTGAAGGTCTTCTATTATTTGGTGAATAATTATTTTCCTGATACAACAGAAATAGTTATCTCCCTCATTAGACCATAGTGAAGAATGGACACAAGCCTTAGCATAGAAACAATGCAGGGAAGAGAAAGGCATCATCATGGATGCAACTACCTCGTGTAAGACCTTTGGGTAGTTGTTAGGCATGAAGTCAGAGTTCTCTCATAAGCAGAACCTGAAAGAAGAATTTAAATGTGAGATGTTCTTTTGAAAGTAGATCTTAAGAAATAATGAGTATGAGCTTGCACAGTATCTCCAAAATTTTAAATCTATCCAGAAGGTGATCTCAATGAGGGTAACTTCTACTGCAAGAATCTTTGCACATATACTTAAGTTGAAGTCACCTGGCTGTAGGGTTGTATCTACATCCAAACATTTGTGACTTTATAAGAGAAATCAAAGGAATCCCTGGACACAAGGACAGAGACAGAAACACAAGGGAACAACCACCAGAAGATGGAAGAAGAGATTCAAGCAATGAAGCTATAAGACAGGGAATGCCCACAGTTCCGAGTTAGCATTAAAATCAAAGAAAAGACACAAAAAGATTCTTCCCTAAAACCTTCCTTAGTACTATGGCCCTTACCACACTTCTAGGCTTCAGAACTATGAGAAAATAAATCAGTGTGTCCAGACTTTTAAGTCATTTACATTTTTTTCACCAGCCCTAGGAAAGCAATCCGGGTAGAGAAAGGAGGAAATACATGAGGTGTTATTGAGTTTTGAGCCACTGGAACTTCATCAGGCTTGAGAATTCTTTGTACCAGGAAAGAACAAATTACTTAGATATTCTTCTGGACAGATGCAGGATTGGATGATATAATTATCTACCATTACCATTAATTGAATGGTATTTTCCCAGAGGGCTCTGCTATTCTCCAGTACTGATTTTCTACAAGCTTGAGTGGACCCACTCTATTGTCAGTCAGGAAGACAGACGTACAAAGACCAGCAGCTGGATCTCAGGAGTGGGTGTACGGCACTGGGAAAGGCTTGTAGGATGTAGCTCGGACATTGACAGTGTCTGCTGGACATACTCATAAATCCTTGTGGCTTACTATTCAAAGTATAAGGGCCAACGAAGGATAGATCTCCTATCTAAATTTCCAGAGCTTGGGTTAGTTAGTCTGCACTGGGGAATACTTAGAAGGCCAAATTCTGTCTGCTCTAACAAACAAAATTTCTACAGAAGTTTCTGTCTGTAGATATCTGTTAGGATTTCTATAGAAAATTTGCACTTCATGGCTGAACTGAATCTGGCTCACTACTATGTTGATGCCTTTAAAAATTAAATAGTATCATATAACTCAGTGGCCTTTCAATAGAAAAGAATGTCATACCTTCTATATTACTTTCCGACTGTTTGCTCCAAAGATATAGTGGCTATTTAGTTCACACTTTGTGAACAGTCATGCTGCCAGTCTTCTGTTTGTGCCAAGGTATTTGTGCAAGCAGAGCCTCCAAAAGCAATCACTTGCGCCAGTCACTGGCTTCTCTGATTTCCCTTTGGCCCAGATGCTGAGCTGGGATTACCTGTTCCTATTCCTTTTTGCCTGTGCTTATTTCCACACTGTGGTCCTAATGTTTGTCAATTGAGGAAAACTTTGCATTACAGATGTCCTGGTCACATTAAAACTTAAGTAGGAAAAATATACATATCTTTACACTAAGAAGATCCTTTGGTTTTCCATGAATTTGTCTCCCCATCTGCAATGACCTTCTTGAAGTTCTTACCAAGGGACTATGAGAAGCAATTATATTAATGACATAAATTTGGGGTTTATATATACTTCAAATATATCCATGATGCTTAAAAACTAACTTGCTAATGAAAACTATTAGTCATAACAGTAGGAGAGCATGAGGTTATGAGTATAGTACTTTCATATTCACCATACTACTAGGAAAAAGAAGTGATTTTTCTTTTCTTTTTTTTTTTTTTTTTTTTGCTGTACTGGGGATTGGACCCAAGACCTCTGCACAGAGTTAAATCACTAACACTTTTTATGTTTTATTTGGAGACACTCTCTGAGTCACTAAGTTGCCCAGGCTGAGCTAAAACTTTGAGCTCCTTCTTCAACTTCCCAGAGAGTTGGAATGCCAGGTATATATTACCAAGCTTGGCCTTTTCCTACTAATATAATATCAACCTTACATTGAATGGCAGATGTAAAAAATTTTCACCTAGATAGTTAATAAAATAATTTATTAAAATATTTATAGTTTAATCACTTTGTGTCAATTAGAAGGACAAACAAATACAACCTCTACTCTTTCTTTCTTTCTTTCTTTCTTTCTTTCTTTCTTTCTTTCTTTCTTTCTTTCTTTCTTTCTTCCTTTCTTTCTTCCTTTCCTTGTTCTTTTTTGAGAGGGTCTCCTATGTAGTTCAGGCTGACCTTGAACTCACTATGTAGCCTAGGCTGGTCTCAGTCTTCCTGCTTCAATCTCTATAGTGTTACGGCCTCTATTTCTATGGAGTTTAACAATGTAAAGGAAAGAAAAAAGATCCAAAGATAAAATAACATAAAATATAATACTAGTAAAAGAAGAAATTAAAATTACTCAGAACAGAAAGTTCTTCCTCCCTTAAGTTATGTATGTTTGATATTTTTCCTCAGCAATAGAAAGCTGATCAATATACTGACATGGCAAAAACATATAAATACCATGAGCCAGGGTCCATTCTTCAGGTTTAACTAAGCCGGTGCCCTAACTTCTCCCTTTGACTTGCATAGAGTCTACATTTCATTTAGAATATATAAATATCCTGCCTAGCAAGCGCAGGGTCCTGAGTTCAATCCCCAGTACCGCCAAAAAAAAAAAAAAAAAAAAAATAGAATATATAAATACACTTGCTTTGGAATCTTAGGATGCAATCAAAATTTACATTTTTTAACATTATGTAGACCATATTTAAAGTGAAAAAATTATATTTTATGTCATGCTTTCCAATAACTCAACTGTATAAAGAGAAAAAGGTCCCCCAAACATTTAATATAGGGCATGGCAGATTCTTGATACTGTTAAGGTGAACTTCTTCAGTGGTTTTAATTAACGGTACATCTATTCCACAGAGAAAGTTCAAATATATGTGTTTAAGCCACAGTATTTGAGTAAATTTAAGTCTGTATTATGCACCAGCCTGTCCCTAAAGGAAAGACTTGCAGAACATTTAATGCTTCCAAAAATAGTTTTAGAACTGCCAGGTCAATTTATTTGTGCAGTGATACATCATTTACTTGCTGTATTACTGGCTTGAACATTCCCCTGTAAATCAATTCTTCTTTTTCTAACCTTTCCTCATGACAAAAAGCTTCATAGGTATTATCTGGGGACATATGCGTTCCTCACAACTGCCTCTCACCTCCTACATGCATATATACCCTAGATGAGTACTGAGCAGCTTTGAATAAGGGAAGTGGTGATTTTGCTTTATTCCACAGTTAAAATAACTATGATTTGGAAGTCAAGGTAAGCAAGGCAGTGCAATGACAGACATTCAGGTACAGTAATTCTAAAGAACTATTTCAGAAAGGGGTCAGAAGGATCAGATAGTGTCTTAGAAATCAGATTGAGTATTGTAAGGGGAACTAATGTAAATGTCTCCTTCATTGTAACTAATTTTAAATTAATATATTCATTGTGGCTTCACAACTCATATTTGAATAGGTGTACATGGCTGTGTGTGAAGATAGGCGGATAGATTTCTTTTTTACTAAATTTACTATTTGAAACACCATCCAGTCTCCTGATTTATTCTGAGACATTTTGTCCAGCATTTTGCCATGTTTTATGATATCAATAGTCAAAATAATCAATCAAAATTATCATAATTTCCAACTCAGTGATCTACTGGTGTTATGGTTGATACATTGTGTCAACTTGGGGAGTCTAGAGGTTTGGCTGAGTGACTCAGCAGGAAGCCAGGGTGCTTACTTTGTACACATCCTGAGCCCATGGAAGAGGAGGGCATTGAGATTACGTGAGTGCTACACCCCTCCGTGTGGGGGTAGCCTCTTTACAATGTAAGGGAGGTAAAAAGAGGTTGCTTGCCCACTATTCCTTCCCTTTTGCTGGTTGTTTTCGCTGGGCTCTGCTGCCATGAACATTTGCCCTCTGCCATGTGCCACTCTGCCTCAGAACCAGCCAAGTATGGACTGAGACCTCCACAAACTATAAGCTAAATAAACCTTTCCTTCCCTCACTTTGGGCGTTGGGTATTTTGTCTCAGCAATGAGAGAAACGTAGCCAAGACAACTGGTATCTATCTTTTGAATTTTAAGGATTGAAAACACACAGAAAATGGCTGCAGAGTGGTTCTGTGGTGGAGCACTTGCTTAACATCTGCGGGGCTCTGGGGTAAAATAAGGAAACAAACAAAACTGAATACAGTAGAATGGAAAAACAATAAAGAAGAGAAGCAGCTTCTGTATTTCACCGCTATATCTCTAGTGCACAATGTAAGTCATACAATGTAAGGATATGTTTAATAAGAAAAATCAGTAATCATTCAAGAAATGATGAAATAATGAGCACTATGAATAACACAAAACATAAAGAAGACTTAAATCTCCAAGACTTCACGTGTGTTCTAGAATTCCTTCATCTCCGTGTTCCTAGCCTCATCCATGACTAGCAGTAAAGTTAGAGGATGTCAAGAAAAACACCATGCAGTACACATTGTGTTCAAAAGTCTTAAATTTATTTCAGAAGAAACACTTCTGTGGGCAGTCTGCCTTTTGCTTTTAGAATCATCTTGACAGCCTCAACTTTTTGCAAGTGCATATAAGTATAGTCATAGAAATATATTTATATGTGTTTCATAGGGTTTCCTTTTGATGAGTACAGACAGAACTGTTTTTGTTTAAATCTGTGACCATTCACATTTCATCCAGAAACTTCATATGGGTAATGTCTGACTCAAGCTGAAAAAAATCTAAGTAAAAATTGTACGAAAGAAAAAAGATTTCCATTTTCTGGCATTTGTGCTTCAACTAGCAAATTCCCTGCTAGCTATTTACTTATTTATGCCAATTTCAGTTTTACTTTCAAGCACTTATGAAGGGAGAACAGTTGTAGGATCAGTATTATATCAATTATTGATAGTGCTGTGTGGACAGTCTGATTTTTGTCTGCAGATAGAAGCACCTAGGGAAAAAGAGCTCTGGATCAAAGTAAGTTTCTTTGTATCTCAAGGAAAATTAACAACTAAAAGGGCCTGCAGAAAGGATACCTGCAAAAGGGTAAGAAGTTTTGACAAACTGTAGTAGTTTCAAGTAAAGATCATAAATTTCTAAATGATACACATAAAACTCCTTAAATACAGCTCCCCATATATCCAGAAAAACTATTCTATCTACGAAAGGAACAAACAAAAACCCCTACATTTTCAGGATTCAGTGTTTGATATATTATTATTATTATATCAGTTGTGGGACTATATCCCAGTTTCCTTACCAAAATCTACATTTTCTTAATCTCGTAGCAGGATTGTTTACAAAAATATAATTTGTAACTTAAACAACAACACCCTTTAATTATAGTTTCACCAAAGACAAAGTGGAACAGTGTATTGTTTAGAAAGAGTAGTAGATTAACTAATGCTCAATTTGTAGCACCCACTTGAACTGAATCAGCATGGTTCTGGGAGTGGAAGGAACCAGCTTAGTATTGTTACCGATAGCATAAAAATGGAACTGGAGAGGAAGATACTGTGCTGTTTATCTTTCCTGGAGTAGCTTGTCATACTGGCTTTTTAAATATGAACTTGGCTGTTTTCATTGTCGGAGGAACTTGGTTCCTCACCATCACTGAGGATGGCTGAAGTTCTTTGGCAGAGCTCTGGTCCTTCCTTTGAGCATCGCTTCCTGGCTCCAATGCAGATCCCTCAGCCTACTGACGCAGACTTTCTATCTTCCACTGCTAGCCCTTGGCTCTTCCCAGTGTAGATCCTTCTTATAGACTCACATGAAACTTTGTCATGGGCTTCCTCCAGCTGGACTCATGCAGGACACTGCCGTGAGATCTAAGGCCTCAGTTGGATTCTTTGGGTCTCTAGTGTGTAGACAGATCTCCCGCACTCTGTGTGGTATTTGAATCTTTGGATGGATATTATAAAATAATCTTATAAAACATTTGTCCTGTATTGTCTTTCCCTCTGAAAACCCTGAATACAAGAGATACACATACTTAAGCTACTTAAGAATACTTAGAAAATGTAGAAATAAAATGCCAGCAGTAATTATCCCTAAAATATAAAGACAAAGAAAAACCGGGGAAAGCTATACTGTAAACATATTATAGGTTCTCACTTTTAGATTAGATTTTCAGATTATCAATACCCATTTTATATTTTCTGGAAAACATATATATTGGCAAATGCTAGTATATTATTTAGAAAATGAAAATGTTTAATAATAATTTTCTGAAATACCATATTTTTTCTTTAACTGTTGAGAGGCAGAGGTTAGCCATTAGTGGTGGTCCGCAGGAGTTGTATGGATGGATATAAAGGAGAGTAGTAATAAAAACGTATTCAAAATCGTAACCTGAACGAAGGCATGAACGAAGGCTGAAGCACTAGAATTGGAATTCAAATTAAATCTTTGAGGGCACATCTCTATATGGAGAAATGAATTCAAGGGAAGATTCTAAATAGTAGGGATCATATACCAACCAAGAGACAGAAAAAAAGCTAGAAGTAGTATCTGTCTCAAATGGAGGGTGAAACGCAAAAAACATTTTTAGATCTTTGTGGTGATTTTAGGGACACAAATAAAAGTGCTGCCTGCCTGAGTGCTGCAGTGTCTGCATTAGAGAAGGTAAATGAGAAAAAAGGAATAGTACTGCTCCTTACCACTACACACACACACACACACACACACATGCATACACGTACACAGCATTTCTGGTACATGTAACTGGCATATTGAAGACTGCATTGGGATAAAAATGCACTTTTTACCATAACAATGAAAAGCATTCCTGTTTATTGTTTACTTCTCTTTTTTTTTCTCTTCACAAGGAAAAGCACAGATGTAAGGAATTCTCTATTTTTGTTCTATTCTGAGTTTAACATGATGCCTGGCATACATTAAAAGTTTCACAAAATTTTATGACAGAATAAACAGAGTGAACTCTTGGTTAAAGAATAAATATGAAATGAATAAATGAACAGATGAAACCTGGTTCTGAACAACTTGCTGTAATTTAAAAATACTTTGATTTCAGTGGTACCAGGAGGAGAGATTATTTAACTGATTAGAAAAAAAGGCACTTTTCATGGCAGTAACAAAATGCTTGACACAAAGAATTTTGAGGAGAGAGATACACTGCCTCATGATTTCAGAGATACCAGTCTATGGCTACTGGTTCCCAAGACAGAATCATCATGATGGAAGTCATGGCAGAGGAAAGAATCTCACTTCCTTCAGTGAGGAAACATAAATTGGGAAGGAGCCAGAGAGAAACTGGCCTTAAATTAATCATCAAGATCATGTTCCTATAATCCACTCTCTTTACGTAGGGTCCGTGTTCTGATTCCATCACTTTCCAGTATTGCTAACAATTTATGATCTAACCAATGGATAATCTATTCAAAAAGTTAGAAGCTTCATCATGCTGTCACTTCCCCTAGAGTAACCCTCTGAAAATTCAAGGTACTGGGGGGCATTTTAGAAAATAACGCAAATAGAAAAGAACATTAAGGACCCGCCATTAAGTAAAAACAAAGCAGCAAACATATAACAAGTCTACACTCCCACCTTTTCCCCACAGCCCCACCAACACTCAGTGTGGAGCTTCCTCAAATAACTAAAACCAGAGGTTCCCTTTGATCCAGCTGTTTCGTTTTTTAATATCTTCCCAAAAGGATTAAAGACGTCATACCACACTGATGTATTCACACCTACGTCTATAGCAGCCCAGTTTGTCATAGCTAAATCTGGGAAATAGCCCAAATGCCCATCAACCAATGAGTGGATAAAGAAAATGAGGAGTTCTTTTTTTATACAGTGGATACTGATGAGCCATGGAAAAGGATAAACTTGGACATTTCTAGGTAAATGGGTGGACTTTCATTATGTATATTTAAAAATGCACCAATAAGCATAAGAAGCAATATAAAAGTAACCATTATTAAAATATTCTTTAATAAAAATAACCATTTGTGAAATTGAACTAAATTTAACTTCTAAAATATTCATCCTTATGATTCTTATTTTCTTGAGTCTACTAAACATTTATTTACCTTTGAAATATACATTTGAAGATCGATACCAAATATATTTTACATATATCCAGTACAATATGGCCAATGACACATTGCAGTATATGTTGAAACAACAGGCTGTAAGGTTTGCATTTATTATGGGTTTATACAGTGTTGGAAATGACATTAAATTTTGTACAGTACATTAAAATCTGAGAAATTAGCAACACTCCAGAGTATCTTTTCCCTGCTATTTAATAATGAAATATAGAAAATAATAGCACATATTTCTTTTATAAAGACTATAAAAACAAAGACACTAAATCTGCTGGAAGATAAAATAGGTAAAGCTCTTGAAGTCCTCATGCATGGACAAGAACCTTGACTGCACAAGAAATAATACTGAGAATTAACAAGTGGAGTTAAATCAAATTAATAACTTCTTCACCTCAAGAGAAACAACCAACAAAGTGTAGAAACAACCTGCAAAATGGGGGAAAATTTTATCAGGTATTCTATGGGCAGAGGATTAATATCTAGAATAAACAAAAAACTCAAAAGAATTAACTATCCACACAAAATACAATTACCATGGGCAATTGAAATTAACAAATCCATTTCAGAATGATTTATAAGTGGTCGTGAAATAATAATAAGCACATGGTAATAAGCGCATGAAAAATATTCAGTATCTTTGGTCATTCATTAAATACAACTCAAAACAGCACTGAGATTCCATCTTAACTCCAGTAAGAATATTTATCTTCAAGGATTCAGAAAACAAATTCTGGAGAGAATATAAAGAGAAAAATGGAACTTCCCATGTTGTTGGTGGAGATGTAGACTCACGCAACTACTATAAAAAAATCAGTGTTCCTTGGCCTTGTTGGGGACCGGTCCAAGGCGCTCCCGACATTATGTAATACAGCATCCAGTACTAATTCCCTACTATCTTCTCTATAATTTTGTATTTCCTTTATTGTTTTTGTGTTATCCTGGTTTTTAGATCTCCATTTCTTTATCTTTAAAATAAAAAAAAAAATCAGTGTTCTGGGGCTAACTCACAAAGCATAGAAACTCCATTTGACCCAGTTCTACCACTTTTGAGGATCTTCCAGAAAGAGTTAGAGTCGTTCTATGACCCTGATGGGCATACCCATGTGTACAGCAGCACTACTCACAGTAACAGAATTATGGACTCTATGTCTATGAACAGATGAGTGCATGGAGAAAATGTGGAATCAATACATAATGGATAATGGTGTACTACTCAGTTTTAAAGAAAGATGGAGTCTTTTGTAGCAAAATGAGTGGATCTTAAGACCATAACACGAAGTGTCAGAAATCAGACACAAAAGGCTAAATACAGCTTTGTTTCTCTAATGGGAGGGCACCAAAATATAAAGAATTTATAGAACAAAATAAAAGAGGTATAGTAGGAAAAAGGGAGGCAAACTGTGCTGTTGAGAAGGGGATCTGGAGGAGAATGGAGAAGTAAAATTAAAGAGAAGTAATAGGTATATGCATCAAATTCTCAAAAAATACAGTATTGTCATAAACATGATGTAAATAACTATACATACAAAATATAAATATAGTGTCTATATGAAGTAAGATTTGGGCTTAGAAGATTATTTCCTTACCTCTTGCTCCATATGTAAAATTTGAATTCAATGTTTAATCTTAAGTGAGAAAGTTAAAAGACATCTAGCTTTATGACTTATATGCAAATGCATGTGAATAACTGTCCTGATGAGGTCAGAAGAGAGTGGTCACCACAAAATTTATTATTAGTCATGTGACTCATTTTACTGGTTTTATTCCAATGTTTGCCATGATAGTTTCTACATGGAGCATAATTGCAGTCTCGTGTGGCATCAACCCTTCCAGATGGCTTACTATCTCAGGGATTTCTTTTTGTAGTAATAATTTCTAAATAATATAAACATTTTACATGATGCAATATTTTAATGATACTGTTTTGCATTTATATTTCACTTTGTCAAAGAGACACACTATTTTCTAAATCAGTTTTGATACTTATCAATTAAACAAATTAAGAGACAGACTTCTTTCTCATATTGAACAGTTAATCAACCGACCAATATTCATTACATTGTGTCTATTTCTCTATTTTGCACACTAATTTCCTTCAAGTGATTATTTTTAGTTCTTTTATATGACAAAACTTGAAGTAGAAAGACAATAATTAATAGAGTTTTAATGGTGAAGTTTTACAAATTATTGTCTCTCTAACACACTCACGCGCGCACACACACACACACACACACACACACACACACAGTGGATCTACCATTCAAAAAACTATAATAGTGGCAGGTGTAGGTTATACAAAAGATAAAATATCAGCCTTCAGGGCTGCAAACGACTGTACATCCTATTAAGATTTTTCTCTCAGCATTTTTATTGCTCTGCTATGTTGGAAAATATGAGAATTACTGCCAAGGAGTAAAACTCACTGAGTTTTTATGACCCTCACTGTGTCTCTTGTTGCCTTAATATCTACAAAACTGTTAAATCTATCCCAACGAATCTAAAAGTACAAAAAATAAAATGAAATCTTATGTTTTGGGAAGAGCAAACTGTTCTTTTGAAAAAAGCTATAATAGATCTATTAATTTGTATAAAATAAATTTTATTCTTAAGACTAGATTTTTTTTTCTCTTTTTGAGACAGGGTCTCACTATGCAGTTCAGGCTGGCCTTTAGCTCACTTTGTAGCCCAGGCTGTTGCCTATGTTTTGAACCAACAATGACACTGAAAACTAGAAAAGTAGAATGTTTTCTTCTTGCATGTTTAAAGTACATTGAAATAAAAGAAAAATATCCTATTCATACCCTATTCATATAGGGTTCAACTTTTCTCTTGTAAATGATTAAAGCAAAATATTGTATTCCATTTTTTCACCCCTAAATCATATATGTTTATATAAACAGAATTTAAAATATATCCTTCCTGTTCAATGAGCATTAGCCACTGCCTCACTGCAAGACAAGAAAACTAGGAAGAAAACAATTAACAACAGGAGGAAGAAAAGCATATACACTTGTTCAATGTGGTACATAAAACTTCCAGTCTATCAAGCTAGTCAGTGAAATTGTTGATTAGATTATTCATCTTAATCAAAAGGGCCAATTTATTATATTAACATAGTGCAACCTTCAGCTAGAACCATAGTAATTAGCTATTATAAGAGCAATTTAAAACTTAAGTGAACTTTCAATTGATGGATGTAAAGATTGTGACTTCTAAAGTTAATAACAGGAAACTATCCTAAAATTCTCCACATTATTCCAAAATAGTAGCATACAATATCGTTTCACGTTGTCCTTGAAATTTTTCCTTAGCAGAAAAGACATTTCCTAGAAATTAGAGGAAACTTATTAACTCTCTACCCACATTTTCTCTCATGGCAAACCCTAGGGTACATCAAAGAAACTATTATACTCACTCCTAGCTACAGCCAGCTGAAGCTTGACAGGAATAATCTTGAAGTGATTCTCTCTGCTAACATTTTATACTTGTCCCTGTCAAGTAGTTATTATCACTGACATCTGGCAGAATGTGAGAACTTATCATGTTGTCTAACACCTGCCAAGGGTTATGCAGAAGAATCAAAAGTTTATTAGAAACTGTTCAAAATAATTAGCTTCATTAGTGAATTTAATATTGTTTTATGGCAATACTCTGTTTTAACAGACATGTGTCTTAAGGCAACATATTTTACATGAAATTAAAAATAAACATTACTTTCAAGCATTGATGAATGCTAGTATATTTTAAGGCCCTTATCTGTGTAACCTGCTCAGAATATTTGCTTTGTTGCCACTATAAAAATTAATCCACAGAAGAAAAAAGTCATTAGGAAATGACTCAGGTTCAACAAAGATTAATCCCTGTGTATTAGTACCCAAATCTTTCCTTAGTCAGAACCCTTATGGTATAAAATACATCATTAATGAAGAAAATGAAGGACATAGCTATGATATTATTTATATGATGTACCTTTTTTACATTCTATCTACTTTGTAAATATTGGTGTTCTGTTTACAGCTTTTGATTCTCTGAATTGGGAATTCAAATTATGTCACGTCCTTTCCTTTACAAAACCTCAGCATATACAAAGCAGAAATATTAGATTGATACCATACATACATAACTTAAATTTATCTGTTCAAAATTATTCCAAATGTTGGCAAGATCAGATTTTGTTTGAATGGAAAGTTAAATGTATTCTTGTGTGGTGCTTTCACCTTTGTGACTATTCTATCTCTAACAATCAAAAATGGATTCTCTAGTTAATTATAGTTTTCATAACTTAAAAGAAGGCTTCCATATTTTTAATTACTAAGAATGTGGTGTGCAAAATGCATCTAGATAGAAATGAAATTACTTGTATTTAACAGGCTAGATTCAGGCACTGGGTTGCAGATTAAACCTTGCATACTAAATTTGAGATTAAATCTTGCAGAGTTGTCTCAACCATTGAAAGTATTTTTGTGCAGATTTATTTATTCAACCATGTAACAACCTCCCTAGAATTACCAGTAATCTTGTATAATGATTAATATGGTGATACAAAGGTATAGATAGATATTTTGAAGGCACAACTATTAATTAATAATAAATATACAAATTGCTGTTGTATATATCTATATTAATGCAAAACATGTTATACATATATAACCTCTAATTTGATTTAAAGTGATAATAACAATTAATATTTTTCCATAAAAGAATAATAGAAGAAAATTGATTCAAGAATAAATAGGTAAGTACCTGTTTATATACATAACTAAAATTTAAGATTTTGAAATGGATATACTTAACAGAATGCTCTTTTTAATTTATTTCACAACTAATGCTGGTATTTACTGAAGCTAGTGTGATTTTTTGAGGAAGAATGAGATCTGTAACACTTTGTTGAGTTGTAAATGATGGTAAGCCAACCCCAACAACATATGCAGAAGAATATGAATACTCATATTTGGAGAAAATCTTTAAGGTTTCTGGGGTGACCATCTATATTCATTTGGGTTGTCACCATACATGTTTCATTCAAACCATGCAATTGTTGGTGTTCTCTAAAACTATAATGAGATAAAGGAAATGGAATAGCAGCTGGGAATGAATTAATGAATGTCAAGATGAGGATTTGAGGTAAAGGTGGAGGAATGATCAAAGAATCAGAGGAAGAAATCAAGGCTTTGTAACACAATTATACACTAAATTGGAGCTCACATCACTCATTCCATGAATAAATACATGTATTTTTATTGAGTCCACCTACTCTTCTTACACTCTTGCTCGAGTGTATAACAATAGTTTTGAAATAACAGAATCAAATTTTAAGCATTCTAATCAGCATTTGGGTCTCATTGAGAAGTTATCACTTCTGAGTAACTTTGTTGAAAATAATGGGATGTAATATAAGAACCATTGTTAATTCCTAGCATTATGTTTTAAAATCCTGTATCATTTTTATTGTTTTTGTGTTGCTTGGTTTTTGTCTCTGTTGTTATTTTGTTATTGTTTTTAATTCTCTTTAAAAAATGCAATAAAAGGACTACTACTCTAGTATTGCATTTCAATGTGAGCTCATTTAGTTTTTCATTTCTAAGGAATAGCTTCTCATTTCTATCTTGAGTTTATGTTTTTTATTCTCAGAGCTTTTCTTTTAATCATATGAAACAATCTTACTATGATTTCTAAAATATCAATTATATTAATAGTTATTTCTATTTAAATGGCTTATATAAGGTTTGTGCTATATTAAGTGGAGTGTAGAACATATTAAGAAAATAAACAAGGAAAACTAAGCAGCAGTGAGTGAGACTTATGATGAAAGGAAGATAATTATCTTTGAATCATAATTAAAACAATGATAATAATTTGGTTAAAAAATTCAAATAAAGTTTACTAGAAAATCAGTAAATGGAAGGTTACAGAATGTGCAAAATATTCCGAATAATATTCAGATCAAATATTAATGGATCAAAGTATATTTTCAGCATGTGTATTATTAGCTTAATTTATGAAAAAGGTATTTAAGCATAAGTCTATTTTCTCTCAAAAGGAATATGTACCAAATTTAATGAAAATTTTTATTTTATAATGATAATTTTATTTATCATCCAACAAAGTAGTGCTTTCAATATCAATTGTGTGTTACTAAAATGAATCCATGACCCATTTTTGTAATAATTATTAAGATAGCATATATAAACTTTCCCTTCGCTGCAAAAGTAGGTTGAATTGAAAACTGTGTTTTTCATCCGTCAGTGATATCATGTATAATACATTGTGGGATTCTGTGTTTTTGAGAGCAGTACCTGCTTTTCATTCTCATTCACTCACTGATGTAAGCAAAAATGAATAGATGAATCTTTTTTCACTATCTATTCAGATGAATTATTGTGAGGAGACAGTGAATACATTTGCTTGCTTAGAAAAAATTCAGCTCAGCCTACAAAGGATCAGCCATCCAAAAGAAACAGATAACCTTTTGTTTTCTGAGAGAACACAACAGAACCCAAAAATCTTTTCTTGGTTTGGCTGAGCCAGTAAGTTTAGGTTTATTAGATCTGGCCACCAGGAACAGTCTTATGGTCCGTATTTTGGGATTATATAGAAACTCTAAAAATATTCCTTTCAGAATGCTCCTCAATATTAGACTGTTGCTGAATTAACATATTAAACTTTAACTGCTCCTAAGATTTCCACCAATATTTCCTAGAATTTCATTTTTTTGTTATTGTTTTATTTTTTGGTACTGGTAATTGAACTCAGGACTTTGCACTTGCCAGGCAGGCACTTGTATATAACCACTGAGCTATATCCCAGCCCTGGAAAAAAAAAAACATTGAATAATATCTGTTCATAACAAAAATAAAAAGTTGCTGGGGATTTACGTCATTGTTGTGTAATCACACTTCATCCTTCATATCTAATAATTTCAGTTTAACAGCAAATAAATGTTTAGTTATTGTTTAACAACCCCCCAAAAATTAGATTAACAGTATATGTCAATTTTAAACACTACCACTATTTAGAAATGAATTTGTATATGCTGGTGTTTTGTAAAGAAATGAAAGTGACATAATGTGAATTCCCAATTCCATCAGAAAATCAAAATTTATAAACATAACACTAATATTTAGAAAGTAGGTAGAATGAAAAACAATGATACATAATATAAATAATATTACAGCTATGTCCTTTATTTTCTTTATTAATAGTGTATTTTATACTTAATCTACCCATAAATTTTTGTGGTATATATATAAATATATAAATATATAAATAATATATAAATGTACATGATATAAATACTGTTCAGTTGCTTAAAGAAACAAAAAAAAATTTAAAAAGAGCAAAGTCAAATAACTGAAAATATTTTCTTTTTTATACCAAATTTCAGATGATAAATTGGAGAGGTACAGTAGGATGCCAGCCTTTGAAGTAACCCTGGATTTCACTATCAGTCAGAGGAACCCAAGAAGAGCAGTTAAGATTTTCCTGGTTATTGATCTACAGGTGTGCAGTTCTAGGGTGTTCTCTGCATACCCTGTCTGATGATCTTCGAGGGTTGACTCTAGTTTTCACAGTTAATTCATTTTCCTGTGTTTTCTTTCAGTCTCAGTCTTGTATGGATGGCTATTTTGAATTTCATTCTCAGAGCTCTTAAATGAAACTCCTCCAATTTATGTTCATCTTCAGTGATTAGTTTGCTAAGTATGACTACATATTTTTTACTTTGTCTAACAAGTGTTAGATTTATTAATGCGGAATTCAAGAGTCCAGAGAGGCTGCAGGAGAAATAGTGTGATAATTTTAGGTGTACACTGACTCATGGACTCATATCCAAAGAGCTGAGCTCAAAACAAAGGAAGAGCTCTGGTTTTATACATGTAGTTGGGGCATGGTCTACCCAGCGGTACAAAATTTGTGAGTGAGCAAGAAGCAGAACACAAGCAGTTTGTCAAGTTGTGAAAGTTTTGCAATTTAACTTATCCCAGTGGCCTTTGTCTGGTAATAACAGGATGTTATGAGGACAGAAAATTATAAAACTTTACCTACAAGGACAAAGTTAGTGATTTTGTCTGTATTGGAATAAGGAAGAACAGCTGTCAAGAGGGGAAGTGCTTAGGTTTGGGAATTGCTTAGGTTGGGGAAATTTATTTTTTTCTCCATTTAAGTTCTGCTTCAGTAATTTTCTTTGTAGTATTGAATCTCTTTTTATAATTCTAAAATATCAGCAGAAAAAAGTAGTAAATAAATTAATATGACAAAATGTAAGTGAATTACTAGTCAGAGGATTTACTTTTTTTTTCTGTAGAAGGTTTTTCATTCCTTCCCTTCTCAAAGTAATCTCTTCAAGAGGCAAGTTTGGAATGTCATAGTGGATACATTTTCTTGAGTCATTCTTGGCAGGGATTTTACTTGGGGTAGTAAGAGCTTCAGCAGATAAAAAGAGTTGAGATTGTCTGATTTTGCTTTTAATGAAAGAAAATAATGTTTTGTAAGATGAGTATGTGGGAAAACAGAAAAGCAATTTGTGATATTCAAGAAACTTTGTTCATGGTAAGATTTAAGGCTTATTATTTTTCCACATATGTCCTATTACTGGGACAAAATGCACAACTACTGACAAATTAAAGAAGACAATTAATTGGCTTAGGTAACTGTTTTTCAGTCATTAATCCATCCTTTTTTTCTAACTGGTGCCCAACAAAGTGAGGCCTATAACTTCCTAAATAAACTAGACAAAAAGGCATTATCTTTATTGAAGATTTAATTCCAAAATGATCCATTAAATCCAGGTGATTTAATTCCAAATGATGCTCCTAGGTCTTGATAAAGTCAATTTTGGGTTGTAAAAATATCAGAAGATCAAAAACTTTGTTTACATTTCACATAGACTGGGAAGCATGTATCATGACAAGTTCCTTCTTAATAAATGCTCTAACAGAAGAGAGGTCAGTAGCCTGCATTAAGAAAGTTATCTATCTAAATTTTATTCAAACTAAAAGAAATACTAATATAATCTTGGTTATCCATTAACAACAACAAAGGAAAGATACGTGACTTTTGACTTTAACTCAACACTACCTTCCTCCTAATATCTAGACCATACAGTAATCTCTGAGCTAAGAGTATTTGAGCTGTATCTGCAGTTAGCAAGATAGTATAGTGAACAGATTTTTTTAGAGAGAATTTTGTAAGGAAGCATGTCCCGTATGAACCCTCAACTGCATACCTCAGACAATGTTAGTGTTTAATCCACAGGCAATTTAGGCAATTTTCTGCTTACTCACTGTTGAAAATAACTGGTAGTATATGTTTGTTGAATTGCAATGGATCCAAATGAATTCCAAAATAGCTTTGACCTCCATCAACATGAACGTCCCCTTTACTGAATTCCTACATTTGTTAATTCTTTATCTTCATTTATTATGTTTTATATAAATATAGTATTTTTCTAACTTTATTCAGTATTATTCCCATATTTTGGGCATTTCTTTGATGATAACATGGTAACTAACACAAATTGATCCCTATACAGTATTTGTTTGAATAATTACCTCTTTTTAATTTTGTTTATATTTTAGAACTGTGCATAACTTCTAATACATTTTTTGTATATAAAGGGATATATCAAAGAATATGGATATTGACAAATATGTTATTTCACAATTATTGTGCATTATATAATATTCTAAATAGTGAATATAGAATATAGAATCTAGCATGGAAGAAAGGAAAGCAGTGTTTTTTGATCATAGTTTTATTACTGATTTATAATAATACCTAAATAAATGGAAAAAAATGAGTGTGTTTTCTTACTTTAGAAAGTTTCAGAGTTACTTTCTTAACATTTTTATTCTCCTCTAACAAAATAAATGGTTAGCTTATTCAGAATATGCAAAACCTTAGTTTTAAAAATAATGACTTTTCAAGTGTGAGTGAACAGGAAATTTCATTTTTATTATAGGTATTTAACTAAGACCTTTATAAACAAGATAGATAATATCAAAGCTTATAAATGAACTATGGTACACAATATATATTTAACAATATAATAATGATAATGACTTTTTAACTGAGGACAGCTTCTGAAGTTTTGATTCATACAACCTATTATCTTCAGGGCTTAATAGAGTATTGATTGCATATAGAGGTTCTAAATAACAATAAAATGATCCTCACAAATGAAAAACTTTAAATAGAAAAGCTTCTAATTACCATTGTAATTTGTTACCATAAAAATGAATGTTATTGCTATAATTTACGATCATTCTACCTGAATAACTAACTTTAATTATGATCAATATGTATTGACTAGTAGAACTGAGCTGTAGTTTGTTCTAAGAGGACACATTTGTGAATACCAAAATTGTGTTAACAAAAATAAAATACACATGCAATTAAATGAAACAAATTAATTAATGTTTTCCCTCATGGGGCAAAATTATTTGAATATAGGGTATGTTTTTGTCCATTAAAAAGGCAATATATATTTAAATGGGTTTGTAGGAGAGGATGGCAGGAAATAGTCTTGAATAATAGAAAGGGGAAGGGAGTGAGGGAATGAGGAACTAAAAAGAATTAAGCTGTGATGTCTACACATACCAATTTCCCATGATGAATGTACTGCCAGGAAGCACTAATAAATATTTTCAAAAAAGAGTATATTTTAAAAACATTTTTGTAACAAACAAAACAAAGTTCGAAAGGATCAGCCACTTCTTTTGGTAGGTAATCATCAGACTTGAGACAATCACATTTTTTGGTCACATCTTACAAATCTCACAAATTGATGTAATCATAAATGACAGCGAAATACACTCATATTGTAAATTTTCCTCACAAATATTTACTAAGTACTTCCCATGTGCTGGGCACTGTTTTGGGTTTAGGCTTCTGCATTGCCTTAAAAACATCCCAGTGCTGAGTAAAAAGGGAACAGTGGAGTCCGCTATGCCTCTTGCCTCTGATAGACAAGGCTCCAAATGCTAGGGCCGCTGTGGGAACTTCGTCTTCTTTTAACTTTAATATACCTTTGTCACTTCTTGTATAACGTGGTAATAGCATGCTGAGTTCTTGTGAGGGATATACTATTACTGGAGTTTTGTAGGAATGAAAGGACGGTAGCGACTGTTCTTAAAAAGTGATATAACTATACATGTAAACATTGGTAAGTACAATACATTACTGGTGTTGAGATTTCAAGTGATCCAATGCAAAGACCCATCTTGCTGATTCTTCTCTCATTGTAAGGCGAAATTTGAGCCATATCAAATATTCATAAAAATGCCCATGTTGCTTCGTGGCATGTAGCCTCAAAACATTTCCTAACCAATTTTCATCACTGCCTCTTGGTAAGCAAAAGTGTATGACAAGTCACTACTCTGAGTAATACTGCTACAGGAAAATAAACTCCCAACCTGAATGTTATCAGACGAGTTCGCGTTCTCTAAAATCAAAGAATGAATTATAGCAACAATGGAGGTTAAGAGCAGAATATATTTATTGAGAGAAAGAAAGCTTCTGTCCAAGAGAGCGACAGAAGGGGTCCTGACGGGGTTACCCAGGACTCTGTCTTTTCTATGGACTTTTATAGAGAAAAACCATGAGGCTGGTCCAAGGTAGGGGAATGGACTCTTCCTGGCTTTTAGAAGGTGGTTGTTACTTATTTAGAATATCAATCCCTGACCTTTACACCTAGGGAGGTATGTGGGTGCATTTGTTTAGCCCCTTTTGTCTTAAGGCCTGGCCCAAAGGTATCTTATCTTTCAGTTGGCTCCTTCAAGGGCCCGGCCCTATCTGACTGCCTATAATATTTCTATCTAACTCAGCTGCCTATAACAATACCGCCGTATAATCTTTATGTTCTTTCATTTTCTCCTTCTGCTTATTCTTCTCCTCCTTGTTGTTATTGTTCGCTCACCCTCTTCTTCCTCCTCCTTCTTTTCTTTTGCTTCTCCATCTCCTTCCTCTCCCTTCTCTGTTACTCTTCTCTTTCTTCTTCTTGTACTTTTTCTTCGGTACTGGAGAGTGGATCCCTTGTACTAACGCAATTAATCTTTTAAACATTTTTTTTTTTTTTTTTTAATTTTCAGTCCAGGTATTTCTGAGTTGATAAAATCCCCAGGCAAGGTTTGAACTTCATTTGGAATTCTTCTGCCCTCAGTGTCCTATTCTTTGTAGTGACTTCATGATGTCTTAAAAATTTAAATTGTTGTCATATATAAATATATAGTTGGATTATTTAGTTTGCATATTAGTGATTATGCTGCCTTAATATCTTTAGAATAACTATATTTTATGTTAGGATGAATTATTAGTTCAAAGTTATAAAATGTTTTATTTGCAGGTAAATATTTGTGCAATATTTTCTGATATTTTAAATTATATGTGAATGCAAACATATGTATGTTAGATGATAGATGATATGCGTCAGATGATAGATAATAAAAATTTAGGTAGACAGATGAAGAGGAGGACATAAGAAAATATTAGCATACTGTTGAATATGTGTGTATGTGTGTGTGTGTGCATGTGCGTGTGCATGTGTGGACATTTTCTCCTTAAGTGATACAAATATTGAGAGAACTTACAAAACAAATCTTGAAGAATGTGTAAGTATTCCTTAATCAAAAATTTAAAATGAGTAATACTATGGGACGGCTCTTGCACATATTAATTTGCAAGAACAATTATGGTTTTTCTATTTTTCTTCTTTAATTTTTCTCTTACTTTACTTCCAAAAACTTCCCACCTACCAATCTCAGCACTAATAAATCAGGTTACTGAGATGCCACATGTGTAGAGAGACCAGATGTCTAAGAAAGTCAGGCAGTGAGAGAGAGAGAAACCTGGCAAATGACTTTGTGAGTCACTTACCAGGTCCTGGGGAAACAAGATAACAGCGGGGAGAACTTTAGCAGCACAAGAATGCTGGGCTTCTGAGGAATGTGGGTCCCTCACCATTTGGAGAAGAGTAGATAATGTAGCTGAAACAAGAGAGAGCAGCAGGATATCGTGGGATTTAGTGGGACAACTTACAGAGGAAACAGCTAATGCCGTTAGCAGGCCTCCTTCCAGATGACGGAACTAGGTGCCAGGAAGAGGTGGCATTTATGAGAATTCACTTAAGAATATTTGAATTTTTAAATAGAATGTCTATATTATTAAATATATTTTACATTTTAAAAAGACCACATACAAATGATCTGATATATTTAAAACTATTAGTCATATATATATATTTTTAATTTGTGGGCTATGATGCTTAATGTTATGTGTTGATATTTCTACTTTATGGCACCCAGGTATTTGGACCAAAGCTGTGTAGAAGTTTCTGGAAGGTATTTTGGAGATATAATTCGCATTTACAGCCAGTTGGTTTTTAAAAAGCAGATTACGTTTTACAATGTGAACAAATCCCTGGCAATGAATTTCAGGCCTTATGAGTAAAAATGGCAGTTTTCTGGTGCAAAAAATAATTCTGCTTGATGACTGTAACAAAAAAACCTACATGAATTTCCAGCCTAGTGTCCTACCCTATGGATTCATTTTCCCCCTGTTAGCTAACACAGTTATATTTACATTCTCTCTCTCTCTCTCTCTCTCTCTCTCTCTATCTCTCTCTCTCTCTCTCTCTCTCTCTCTCTCTCTCTCTCTCTCCCGCTCCACCTTCCTACTTACCTTCCTTCCTCCCATAAACTCAGTTATAAGAACAGATACAGCAGAGCCTGTTCTGTTTCTCTGGAGAACCCTGGCTAATATAACATCCAAAAAGATTAAATATTCCAAGCAGTTTTGGGAATGCTCAGTTAATTTCTAACATGAAGAGATTTGCTTTGATAATATCTTAATGAAGCACAAGTTAATTAGGAGAATGGTATCAGCTATATATAAACAGAAGGATTTGTATTCTTGAAATGACTTTTATAATACACTCAAGATCCCTGCTAAAAAAATGCTCAAAGATGTAGTGTGATCCCACTTATAGAAATGTTACATAGAACTTCACTAAAATTCTGAGACAAATGGACAATATGTACATATTTTTACAACAGGGCTACAGAAGACATTAAACCCAATTATTGCCCAATTACAATGCGTTACGGCTGCAACTGTGTCCGTCTTACTCATTGCTATATTTGTAATGCCTACAACAACAGAAAGTACGTTTTTGGGTCCAGAGGACTGAGCACCTTCCTTGAGGATAACGGTATGGAGGGTAGCAACCATTACTAATCCTTATCATTTTGTTTTGAGGCCATGTAGCATTTTTGTTGTTTTTGTGTTGTTTTGATTTTGTCTTTGTTGATGTTATTTTGTTAGTTTTTTTTTTAATCTTTAAAATAAAAGAAAAGGAAGACGCTGAAAGAACTTTTTTTCCTGAGTAAATAAATGAATACATGGAAAAAAGGGGGAAATTTTGAAAGAAATATATCCTACTGATTCATAATACTCACTGGTATATTACACAATCTGGGGAACTTTTTATCCATATAAGCTATTTCGCTAACTTTATGCCCGTTTCCTTGACATTTTAATACCTGCTGCCATTTGAATGGTGACTGTTCCTCCACCGGTGGAGTATTGCGGGGTTGGTTGCCAGGTGGTGCAATTGGAAAGTACTGTGGTTGAAACAGAGGAGGTGTCTAGTCAGAAGTCTATACTGCTTTGTTTATGTATTTGTTTTTGTTACGTTGTTTTTTTAATAAAAAAGAAAATTTATACATATATATAAGCATAGCTGGAATAGGTGTATTATTGATGTCTGTAATTTATTGAGAGGAGCCGTCAATGCTTAAAATTTTCTTTTTTTCTTGACCAAGTTTTTTTTTTTTTTTTTTTTTTTTTTTTTTTGTTTT
>PVLD010000443.1:0-49412 GCA_004027595.1 Dinomys branickii | reverse complement strand
ATTTTGTGTGGTGAAGCTCTGCATCACTTGCAATGTTTTTCTTAACTATTTTTATTGTTTTTTACTTGTTACTGTCTTTGATTTTTTTATCAATCTTACATTCTTATGTTTGAGCATCTTTGCTGAAGATAACAGTATGTAACATCACAACCACTGTAAGTTTCTATCGTTTTGTCTTGAGGTCATGTATCACTTTTGTTGTTTTTCTGTTGTTTCTATTTTGTCTTCATGTTGTATTGTCAGTTTTTCAATTAAAAAAAAGAAGTCCTATGGGGATTGAGTACCAACCTTTTAGTAGAATCGTGGGACCTTCATCTGTTTTTCTTCTTTTTTGCTTCTTAGGATGGGAGTGGCTTCCTTGTGCGCATACTTTTAGCGTGTTGGTGGCTTCCTTGTGCGCATACTTTTAGCGTGTTGTATTGCATTGCCACAGGGCCAAAGCAACAGGGCCAATCAGTAATGGATCTTCCCAAACAGTGAATTGAAATAAACTTTGTCTCCTTATAAGGTAATCATCTCAGGTATTTTATTATAGTAATGTGAAGTTGACTACTACAACACATGTGAACTATAAATATTACTATCTGTTCCAATAAACGTACTTGGCCCTGCCAAAGTTCTTACACTTTGAGGCATGTCTGTCTGCAAAGACATATTAGGTCTTCAGAATGAATTAAAATAGATAAAAATATTGTGTTTTTGTGGTGTTCAAAATGTCAGTTTTCAATTCTAATACAGATACATCCAATCACCTCCTTTTCTTACCCTAAAAAGTGAGGATTTAGGTTCATAAATGAGTTGTTTCTTGTTTCCACTTTCTTACAATCCCTTCTATCAATCTTATCTGAATTTCCTCGTGGCCATGCAGTTATCTACGCAGAATGAACTATGGGATTTTTTTCCTGTTTTCTATTTCATACTCAGTATGCTGCAGTCTTCTCCTCTGCTGACTGCCTTTCAAATGGCTACTTACAGGGCTGTGGCTCTTTTCTCCTGAGATGCCACTTAAAGAGCAGGGTTGGCTCCTTGTTACAATGCTGCTCCTCTTTCTGATTCCTGAGCACCTAACTGGAAATGTTACACACAGACTGACACTGACTGGTTACGTTATTCGGCCTTATAGCAGACCACCAAAAAGAGCAGACATCTTTTAATTCAAAGGTTCCCACCTAGCGAAAAGGGAGATGTATTGATCCACAGAGGTAAAACATCAAGAGCTTAGAAAATCCAATGCTCTTAAAAAATTAAGACTATAGTTTTCTCAGTCAAATCTACAGTATTTTGCAAGCACCTAGCTCCAGTGAAAAGTTTTCATGTTGATAAATTATTCTATCTTATTCTACCTTATTCCTTTGCTTTATTTTCACTTAATTTCTATTTTTACAATGTTTTTTTTAATTTTAAAGAGAATAAAAACTTTAATTAGCTCATCTGTAGGGTAGTGTTTTACTTCAACCATTAAAAAAAATCTTTCAAAGTAAATAATGTATCTCTCTTGGACAGAAAATTTACCCCAATAATTTATCAATTGCTCTTTCACATATCAAAAGTTTAAGCTCATTGATTTCATGACCTGCTATCTTAGCCTACCCTTCTTGCTAAATCAAAAATGTCATAGAATCTGTGGCTGAATCAAAATCAAAATCATTGCTCAGTTATGCAGCTAAATCCATGATCAAGGCTACAAGGATTTGGAGTCTGTTGGGAATCTGCTTACTAGTGATATTCTTTTTTTTTTTTTTTTGGCGGTACTGAGGATCGAACTCAGGACCCTGTGCTTGCTAGGCAGGCGCTTATTCCACTGAGCTGTATCCCCAGCCCAGTGATGTTCTTCTCACTGTCTTCACACAGCAGAAATTGCAGAAAAAGCTCTCTAGGTTCTCTTTTATTTCTTTGTTTGTTTACTTATTTATTTAAATTTCTTCTTTTACTAGTCCATGTTTTCACTCATCTTGGGGAAATGTGCTTGTTTTTCTTTTCTTTTTTAGTAAACTCCTTGATATCATTAACAAGAGCCCCTTCCTTCCTTCACAATTTCCCCTTCAGCGGTGGTTAGGATAGAGCGTGAACCTGATTAGCTTTGAGACCACACCCAGGGGTCGGTGGAGGCACTTCAGGTATGTCTGTGGACAGCCATGGCAGTGAGGGCTTGGGATCTGTGTCTGGTCCCGCATGCTTTCCGCTCTGCCACTTTTTCCCTACTCTGTTTTCTGGCCGCCATGAAGTAAGCAGTGTTGCCTCTTATTAAGTTGTGCCTGCTGGGTATTGTGCCCAGCAACAGGAAAACTCAGGTACCTTACCAAAAAGCCCACATACAATCGGGATCACACCGGAGCCTGGGATTTTAGCAGGTGAATTGAGGAAGGTAAAGAATCAGCCAGTAAAGTTTATCCTCTCTGATGTTTCCATAGCACAGCATTGAGGGCCAGGTCTTCACTCTAGGCATAGCCGCTGTTTGCATGACAGTCACTGAAATGTTTAGCATGTGTTTTTGTTTGCATACATAGAAAAGAATATTTAACTCTATAGGCCAAATAAATATAACCATTTAGCTTTAGTGGGATTTTGCTTGTTTTGCTTTAACACTTAGAATCTTATGGTAGGTCTTCTGCAGTCCATTTCTAGTTTTATAATGGATTGATTTTAAATTATGCTATACTGGTAATGCAATTAAAACAATACATTAATACAGAAGACTGTTTAATAATAGTGTTAAACATTTAAGGATATTTAGGAATAGTCTTAAAAACTTTCAAGATGAAATCACTTGAGAACTAGATACATTAATACAAATAAGCAATTCATTTGTCTTTACCACTGTCATATCCTTTATTTTACCTCAGAAGAATTTTGTAACATACAGTATATGGAAAATAGGCAGAAAGGAAGTCTTACAATATTTTCTACTAGATGATGCAATACATAGTATACAATCTAATTATTTTACTTCCATTTTGACTTCTTAGTATAATACAAAATTTGCAGTAATGTTAAAATGATCCTCTGAGAAGTAGTTTTTCCTAATTCCTTCAAATATTATTTCATTTTCCATATTAGTTTTTGTTTGTTCTTTAAATGTAAGAAAGAAAATATGTGAAACCTATCAGTCTTTCTACAATAACTTTCTTTAAATGGCATTTACTTACACTTTTGTTTCTGAAGTTAATATGCAAGAATGAAGAATAGTCAAATATTTTCAAGATGAAATCACTGGAGAACTAGATACTATAAAAGATTTACATGTCAAAATTTTGTTACCAGAATATAAATTCATTTTCTTTTATAATAATATATCTTGGACAAATAAATTTGCAATTACAATTTCTGAAATAAATGTCATGTAGTAGGGTGGTTAGAATTTGTGCAATAAATTAACCGACACAATTGTTCATTGATGTTTTAAAAATATACTGCAGAAATGCTTAAAAATGTTTTTGATGAGGAGTTATGATATAAATCTGTAATTTTCTCTTTTGAGATAAAAATGACCCTGAAAAGATCTTAGTATAGAATGCTAAATATTCAATAGTTATTTCAGATTTAGCATCACTGAGGTTTATTTATTTATTATGTTGTGAAACATTTTCATCTTGGAAAACTTTTTTGGTTCTTCCACATATCACATATATAGAACAGGCACCAGGCATAAATCCCACTAAAGCCTCAGATTGTTGCTACCATCCCATTTCTGTATCTCAAATAAATAAGAAATGACATTATTAAATCCACTGACATTAAATTATGCATTTAAATGATTTTTCATTTTTTTTCTTTCTTCAATGAATATTTTATGCCTGCCATACAAATGTATCTCAATCATTACTTTTATCATTATTCTTGTGAAGTTTACAATCTACATAATTCATTCAATTCCTCTTATCTTTAAAATTTTTCATTTGAATAGTCTCCCTTTTTTGTTTTAGTAATTACTCCCATAACAATATTTTCTACATAGGTGCATTGTATACCTGAACAATCTCCACACGAAGAATGACAGCCTTATGTACTGCAAACGGGTAGTACTAATACAAATTTAAAGAACAGTTATAAAAGATGAGACATTAGTTTCAAGAAAGTGTCACAAAAATTTACAAGATGCTCACTTAGTATGTTCAAAACACTGACATTTGATACGACCTATAAAATTGTTGCCATTCTCAATAGTGTCATTACCAAACTTTAAGTTTTTATTACTTTATTACTTGATTTTCTCCTTTCAAGTTTACTTGAATGATACTAGTCTATTAGTTTGACTCTGATCTGCATCCTACTCTTTTTCCACACTGCTCTGTGCCCTCCGCACTTGTGTTCCACTTCTCTACTTCCGTAATTAATTGTCTTCATTCTACTCACTCTTTCTCTGACAGGTTCTCACAAAGCCTGTTTCTCTGTCTCCCCACAAGTGTATCCACAAATTGCACGTGCCTGGAGATGGAGCAGGAAGTCCAGTGATTGATATTTCCTTTTCCAAGCTGTCGGTACTATGTGACACCCAACCAAATTGTCCCACTATACTGACTTTCCCATCCTCTCAAGGAGCTTTTCGACACGCCTTTTGTACTCAGAAGTACAGTTCCTTGTTCTATTCTGAATCATTTGATTTCTTTGATTCTTATTCCCCTTAAAAACAAATGAAAGGCTATCATCTTTCCTTACCAGTAGTTAAGTTTCACAACGGATATTTATACATTTATGATTTTTCTTCCAATTTTTTGTCATCTTGCTCTGAATATGTATGTAGCTACAATGATAAATAAATATAAACTTTTAAAAGCCTGCATCCAATATGACTCCTTTGAGATTTTTCTTGAGTCTAAAAACATTGTTTATACACTTAGGGAAATTATTTGAAAGTGATTTATAAGCAAACTCTGGTTGGTTTACTTTTGCTTTGTTTTTCTTTTTTTGAACCTCAGAAGGTTATAATTAAAATAAATCCTAAGAAATGATTGAGAATGGACTCACTACCTTGGTTCCCCATGACTAGCTGTTTTTATTTCAGTTAGATAGTTATTACATCTGCTCAGTTTCAATGAGATGCACTCAGTGTTTATGAAAATGATAAGTGTTGAATGTAGATACCAAGTGTTACACAAATATTTGGGGTTGGACTGTGGAGAAGAAAAGTTCATCTAGCACACCTCTTCCCCTCACTCACACCAAACCCTCTGTGAGACACTTTTCATTTTGGTTCTTTTCAAGTCTTTGGTCTTGAGAATCCATGACCTACTATCCATCAACTACCATGAATCTGAATATTTTCTCTTTCAGGAAAAGAACTACAAAGTGCACTAATCGAATTCTTTCCACTCTGCTTTAGTGTTTTCCTATGGCTTCTCCTGAGTGCTGTAAACTTAAAAGTTTCAACTTTTTTATTATACACACACACACACACACATACTTCTTTTATGTGGAAAATTTAAGTGAACATAATGATATCTATCATGTGTTGAATTTGATGTCTTGATATATGTATAAATTGTGTGATAAATGAGTTAATTAACATCATTCCCCAAATATTTACTCTTTTTTATTTTTGGGGTTCTAACATAAATTCCTTCATGCTACTGAGACATTCAGAGTTCTGAAGGTGTTTTCCTTGCAAAAGAGCTGCATGGCACTTTCTAGGCCAAATTGCTAATCACAATAGAAGCCTTACACAGGTGTACTCTGAACGAAGTCTTGTGCAGACTCCCATGAGCACGGCCAGACACCGTTCCTTGCATCTGTCTTATGCCCAACACTTAGAGCTCTAGCACTTGCAGTTGCCAGCAGCACCTCAGGCCCTGCCCTTCCTTTTACTTCTTTGGGGGCAGAATAGACTATGGCAGATATTACTCTGCAAGTTTCAGGAAAAAGAGCAAAAGTAACCTGGAATGACAGAGTTCGTTTCTGAGACATTCAGAACTCTGAAGGTGCTTTCTTTGCAAAAGTGCTTCATGGTACTTTCTGGTCAATTTCTAGTAGTAGTAGAAGCCTCCTGTAGGTGCACTGTGAAAACAAGAGTGATCAGGCAGACCCTTCAGTGAGTGCAACCAGACTCTCCTTGTATGTCCGTTATATACAAACACTGGTAGCTTTAGCTGTGTGCAGTTCCAAACTTTCTGTTAGGCCACACATTTAAACTCACTGCTTATTTTCCTGAGTAACATGAACTTCATTTCATTTTATTTTTATAATTAATTAAGTTTAGTAGCACAGCTAAGATGTGCATAATGATCATATATATCATTTGGGATACACACACACACACACACACACACACACACACACACACACACACACATTTCTGTTATATGAATAGATAAAGATATAGTACTTAGCCATAAAGGACAAACTTGAGTCTAGTAAATGGATGCACCTTGAAAACACACTCAATTGAAATAAATTGGATACATGTCCAAATATTGCACTGTTTCTCTGGTGTGAGAAACCAAAAGTATAAATAAAGACCAAAATATACAATAGATATTGTGAAATTGGGAAAAATATTCACATGGGAAGAGGCACAAGGGAAGGGGTATATAGATATATATTATTTATATATATTCATACATATATATTCAATTTTCTCTATTCCCCTCACTTCTACTGCACTTCCCTTCTCATTTACAAAAGATTTATTTCCATTTTATATTTCCTTTATCTTTTTTCTCCTCTCTTCCTTCCTGTAACTCTCCCCTTTCCTTATGCTCTTTCTTATCTAAATATTTTTACTGATTTCACAATGTCTACTTTATATTTTGGTCTTTATTTACACTTTTAGTTTTTCACACAAACAATGCAATGTTTAGACATGTGTGTCCAATTTATTTCACTTAAGAATATAGTTTCAAGGTGCAACCATATACCTGAAATGTCTCAAGTGTATCCTTTATGGGTGAGTAGTACTCCACTGTATAAAAAGAAAACATATCTTTATCCATTCATAAGATGATGCACATGGGGGCTATTTCAAAGATTTAGATATTGAAAACTGTGCTGGTATGAACATGGAAGTGCATATATTACTACAGTATGATGCTTTTAATTATTTTGGAAAGATACTAAGAGAAGAAATAGCTGAGACTAATAGAAATTCTAGTCCTTGTGTTTTGAGGAATCTCCACAACAATTTCCACAGTGGCTGGACCAGTCTACACTACCACCAACAGTGGTGAAATGTTCGTTTTCCTTTAAAGCCCTGGAAGCCTTTGTTATTGGCTGATAACAAGCCATTTCCTGACAAGCCATTCTTTCTGGGGTGAGATGGAATTTCAGTGTTGTTTTCAGTTGCGTCTCTCAAATAACCAATAATGTTGAACATTTTTTCATATATTTATTTGCCATTAGTACTCCTTCAAATGAGAAGTGTTCACTCATCTCACATACCCATTTTTGGACAGTGTCTTTAAATTTGGATGAGTTGATTCTTTTCAGTCCATTATATATTCTAGATTCTATATATTCTAGTTCTTTATGTATTCAGTCATTTCCCTGAAGAACAGGTGGGAAAATTTATTCCCACTTGTGGATTGTATTTTTATTCTCTTGGTGGTTCATTTTGCTGTGCAGAAGGTTTTTAATAAGATGAGGTCTAAGTCATTAATTCTTGTGATACTTCCTATGCAGTGACGATATTGTTCATAAAATCTTTTCCATACTAATGTCATTAACAGTTCTACTTCATCTCTGTCCCAGCAGATTTAGTGATTCTGTTTTAGTATTTAGATCTTTGATCCATCTCAACTGTAGTTTAGTGCATGGTGAATGACATAGGTCTAGTTTTAATCTTTGTCATGTTGAAAGCCAATTTTTCCAGCATCATTTACTGAAGAGACAGTCTTTCTTCCACATAGAATTGTTTAGCCCACTTATTGAAGATAAGGTGACTGAAACTGTTTCTAGATCTTCTAATCTGTTTGTGTATTTGTTTGTTTGTTTTGTCTTTTTGAGACAGAGTCTCCCTATGCAGTTCAGGCTGACCTTGAGCCTACTTTGTAGCCAAGGTTGGTCTCAAACTCACAATGATGCATCTGTCCCAGTCTCCCAAGTGCTGGGATTACAGGCGTGCACCACCAGGCTCAGCCTGGATCTTCTAATCTGTTCCATTGATCCTTAGGTCGGTTATGCCAGTACCATGCTGTTTTTATCAGAGTAGTTCTGTAGTATAATTTCAAGTCAAGGAATTTGATGCCCCCAGCCTTGCCTTTGTTTTCAGAATTTCTTTCACTATTTTAAGTCTTTCCTGGTACCAAATGAATTTTCAGATTGATTTCTCTAGTTCTGTGAAGTATGTTGATAGTATTTTGATTGGAATTGTGTAAAGTCTGTATAACAGTTCTGGGAGTATGGTCATTTTTACTATATTGGTTTTTCCTACTCAAGAGCAAGGGATATCTTTCAATTTTCTAATATTGTCTTTGATCTCTTTCAGGGTGCTGTAGAAAACTAGGTTAAATAACCATAAATTATTACAGGCTTATCAAGTCTGCAATCTCCCAAGCAAGTGGACAGCCAAAGGCTTAAATAAAAAATGAGACAATGGGAATGAGTTTAGGGCTCTGCGAGGGACTAACTTTATTACAGCTTCTTTTCTGTTAGCCCAAGACTTCTCTGGGCAGCTCATATTTATTTGGTTTTCAAAGGAAAAGGAGACTGAAGAAAAATGCAGGAATCTTGCAGGAGCTTGGGACACTTTCGCGAGTAGTAAATTATGTCAATCAGAAGAACTACCTTATCTTTATGTTGGTATTTATTGTAGGAGTGTTGTGCCTGTGGCTGCAAGTCTCCTGAACCTAATTGGATGGGGCCAGATGCCCTCAGCTGCAGTCTTATCTTGTCAGAAATTTGCCTGAGCTTCAGAAAACTCACAAATAAACCCAGAAAGCCAATTGGTTAATACTAAATCTTGCTCAGAGTCATTTGTAGTGGACCCCAACAGGGTACCATAGTTTTCAATGTAAAGATCTTTTACTTCTTTACTAGATTGATATATCTAATTATGTGTTTTTATTAATGCTATTGTAAAAGACAAGTTTTCCATAATTTTTTCTCAGTAAATTTTTCATTTCTGTACAATATTACTGATTTTTGAGTGTTGACTTTGAATCCAGCTAGGTGACTGACTTTGGTTCTTAAATCTATAATTCCTTTAGTGGAGTTTCGGGGGTCTTCTATGTAGACTATTATGTCTTCTGTGTTTTTTATCTCATTAAAGTAAATGTTCTCAAAATATGTGTTGATAATCTTCTGGACTTCTGCCTGATCTGTGATGATTTCAACTTTTTCATTCCTAACTGCATGAATTTGAATATTTTCTTTCCTTTTTTAATGAGGTTGACTATCGAAAACTGGCTTAAATAACCTAAGTTATTGCAGGGTGATCAGGCCTGCAATCTCCTAAGTGAGTGGACAGCGAAGGCTTAAATAATATGATTTCAAGCTCCAGGAGGGTCTAACTCTCTTATAGCTTCAGTATTCTCTAAGTTTAGCCAAAGACTTCTATGGGCAGCCTGTACTTATTTGGTTTTCAAACAAAGGAAAAGGACACTCAGGAAAACACAGGAATATTGCGGGATCTTGGGGGAATTTTCCCGAATGGTAAATTATGTCAATCAGGAGAACTACACAACCTTTAGATTGGCATTTATTGTAGGAGTGTGGGGACTACAGCTGCAGTCTTCTTGTAGTTAATTGGGGTTGGAACCAAATGTCTTCACCTGCAGTCTCCTTGTCCTTGAGGCATCACAGCTTCACAGGCCACAACAGGCCTCAGTGGTAATCAGTGACCCATAGAGATTTTGCTATGAATCAACTGCCCATCTTTAGACAAGGTAGCTAAGCTTTGGACAACTCCTGAGTAAACATGAGAAGCCAATTGGTTAATATTAAATCTTGCTCAGACCCACTTCATAGTGGTGTCCGTCAGTAGACTAAGGGTTTATCAACTTTATTTAATCTGACAGGGAACCTACACTTTGATTCATGGATTCTTTGTATCATTTGCCTCCTTGTCTCAATTATATTAATTACTGCTCTAATTCTTTATAATGTCCTCCCTGGCATGAGCTTTGGGTTTCAATATTTCTAGAAGTTTGTGGTTGAACATTAGGTTGAACTCACTCTATTTTCCTAATGTGAGCATTCACAGCTATAAATTTCCCTCTTAGGATTGCTTTCATTGACTCCCACAAGTTCTACTGCGCTGTATTGGCATTATTATTTAATTGGAGAGACTCTTTAATGTCTTTTTAAATTTTATGTGTGGACACATTGGTTGTTTATCATCTACTTATTTAGTTTTTGGGGTTTATCTTTCCATTGATTTCCCATTCCATTGTGCTATGATCTTATAATATACATGGGAGAAATTCAATTTCTTAGCATTTGCATTTAGTTTTGCACGTTCTAAGTATAAACATGTGGTCTACATTGGAAAGCATTCCATATGTAGCTGAGAAGAATGTGTATTCTCATATGGAGTGAAGACTAGTTATGGACTTTACTAAGTGCATTTTTTCACAGGTTTGGTTCAGTTCTGATATTTCTTTGTTGATTTTTTGTCATGTTGATCTGTCTGTTTATGACAGTGGGATATTGAGGTTTCCTGTTACAATTGTATTAATGTTTATTTGATTTTCATATCCATTGATATTTGTTTTATGAAACAAATATTACTTGTTGGTATTTCAGTATTGGGTGCATATATATTTATCAGTATTATCACTTCTGGAAATGTTGATATGCCAGTATTTGGTGCATACATATTTATAAGTATCATAACTTCTTGGAATGTTCCCTTAACAAGTCTGTAGTGACCTTATTATTATTTTTTATTAGTCTTGGCTTGAAGTTCACTTTATCTGCAAATAGAATAGCTACTTCTGTTTTTTTCTGGGTTCCTATAGCATGCAGTATTGTTTTCCATTCTTTGATTTTCAGTCTCAGAATTTCTTTTTGAGTTAAATATGTTTTCTGTACATAACAAAATGATGACTCTTGCTTCTTGCTCCATTCTGACAGTCTGTTTATTTTAACTGGTGAACTGGGGCCATTTACATTGATGGTTATAACTGGTATATATTGGTTTATCCTTGTCATATTATTTACCTGTGGTTTGTTCCCTATCTTTCCCCTCTGATTAATTGCTTGATTTGTGTGGTGTCTTCTTTCTCTTGGTGCTCTTTGAATTATGGTCTTCATTATCTCTTTTTTAAGCATCCTTCAGAAAATTTTGCAGATTTTGTTCAGTGGTCATGAATTTCTTCAGTTGTTCTTTGTCATGGAAGTATCTTATTTCTCCACTTATTCTGAAAGATTGCTTTGTAGGGTACATCAATCTTGGTTGGAGGATATTTTCTTTCAGCATTTGAAATATTTCACTTCAAAATTTCCTTGATTTACTAGTTTCTGTTGAAGAGTCTGCTGTGATTCTGCTGGTCTTTGCTTTATGGGTTATTTCTTTCTCTTCTGTAACAATTTTTAATTTTTTGTTCTTGTGCTGAATTTCTGGAATCTTGATAAACATATACCTTGGTAAAGATTTATTTTAATTATAGCAAATTAGAGTTCTATTTGCCTCACTTAACTGTATATTAAATTATTTTTCCATGATTGGGAAGTTTTCTGCCATTACTTCTGTGAACAGGTTTATTTATATTGTTTGCACTGACCTCAGCTTTTAAATTTACTCTGATCAATCTTTTCTTGTTCTTTGCATGATCTTGTAGCTGTTGGATTATTTTTTCATGACCCTTGCTGTTTTTAAGAGATGTTTTTCATCATTATTAACCACATTCTTGTCTTCTGGGTCTGATCTTCTGTCTTCACTTTCATTTATTCAGTTTTGCAAATGCTCAATGTCAGTTTTAATTTCCTGGATATCTGTTTGTAACTCTTTCATTGATTCCATTACTTTCCTCTGTTTGAAGCTTCTGGTGTCCATTATTTTTCTAAACACTTGTGTTTTTTTCTTTTTGATCTATTTTGGCCCTATGTTCACTGAACAAATCCTTACTTATCATTGTTATCTCTTTATCTAGGAGATTATTTCTGTATAGCCTCATTCATTTTTTTTAACTTGTGCTCCTATCACTGAGTAATTGGCTATGGAGATGATTTTGACCCCAGACAACCAGTGTTGTCATACAAGGGTTGAAAACTAACTATATCAAATAGGGCACCCTAGCTAAAGTAATACAAATAGCAATAACCATGTCATCCAGCAGTCTAGAAACTGAAAGACTGTGATAACTGCTAATTTCATACCTTTAAGCACAGGAGCAAGATCTGTAGTTATATATCAAAATGCAATGAAACTGAGGAACTTCTTTTCACTGACTTTTCTCCCATTGGTAGGTTGATTTTACCCTGTGATTGCTGGGGGGATGTTAAGAAGTATCAAGGTTGAAACAGAGTGATAACTGAAGAGAATTGTAGCAGTAGCAAAGCTGAAAAAAGAAAAGAAGATCATCTAAGCTTTGAGAAACTGAAGAAGAGGAAACGAGATAAAAGATGAAAGAGAAATCAAAAGAATATTGAAGTGAACTCAAAAACCTAGTGACAATGATCATTCATATGTAAATATAAAAAAATCATACAGAAAGTTGAGAAAAGAGAGAATCAGGACAGAAAAGACAAAACAAAACAAACAATATGGCTCAAAATCTGAACAACCCTCCAAGGGTTGAAATGGAACAAACTAATAAAAAAAGAGAGAAAGGAGAAAACAAAATTCCTCCAGTTCCCATAGTTCTATGGTAGTGTCCATGTCAGAACCTGATCTGTGCTGGCTAAAGCTGCTAAGTGTGCAGTAGGGTAAGTGATGGCTGCAGGGCTGATCTTGACTTCTGGATGTGGAGTCTGGGGTCAGATTCTTTGGCCAGGAGCTCTTTGGGCGGACTGCCCACATCTTGCCCTGTTTATCTCAGCATTGCTCCCAGTTGCTGTGTCATCCTCAGACAGAGAACCCAAGGCTGCCCCCAGTCCTATGTACAGTTGACTTGTCCGGTACCTTGTACAGCCTCTTCTGTTTCACACCAAGGGCTGCTTTCCCATGATGCTCACAGGGTAGGGATGGGAAAGCACCAATTTACCACTCCTTATCTCTCCTTGTCCAAAGCTCACTGCACCACTAATCACAGAGCAAAGGCATTGCCGATTTCCCACAACAAGAGTGCATAAATACAGTCTACATGCAGTTTCCCTCTCTCCTGCCAGTCATAGGGCAGGAAGGGTCCTATCATTCCATTCACTGCCCTCATCACTGCAGTTGTAGTCTCTAATCTTGTTCTTGCCAGAGGTTCCAGTTAGCTGCTAAGGCATGGGGAAAAAAAGTCAGCCCTTCAGGGAAGTAGCAGCATCCTGGTCAATTGCCTCTATGTGTGCTGGTGAAATTTGCTTCCAGGCTGTCTGCTGCTCTGTTTGTAAGAATGCAAAAGGGAAGGTCCGTTTATTTCCCAAATCTATACCGTGTGAATTGAGTGAGCTGCACTATTTCAGTTCATCAGTCCCCCTGCCCCCGGAATGGCAGACCTGCACCGAGTGTAGGTAGGAGATCCACAGGCAGCATGTGGGCTACATAATTTCCTGATAAAATACTTTGCCTATGTTTTATTGAGCTTGAGGTGTTTTATTTCAGATTGATATTTTAAAGATAAAAGAACCAAAACGTGGTAACAAACACACATATAAATGAAACAGCATAAAAACAATATAGAATTTTAGACCAGGTGTTAGGAAATTAACAATGGTTGTTGTATTACATATGTTTACCTTCAAATTTGTTGCTCAGATAAACAAATACAGGGCATGCAAGATTGATCAAACAATTAAATATCAACTATTCTTTCAATAAAGCCACAGAAATTAGTACAATTATCTTAGCTCTCTTGTGTACACACATATGTATATTTTCCCTTCTTTTTTTCTTTTCTCTTTTCCCTCATCCCAGTCATTCATTCCTTTTGAGCAGTTTCTTACCCTTTCACAATATATTTTATAACTTTTAGATTTTATTTACTCTTTCATGGTCTTCTTCTAGAGAGATGATGCAATATTTACATATGTGAGACTTATTTATTTCACTTATGAGTATGGTCTCTGTGTTCATTTACCTATGAAAGCCTCGAGTTTATCTTTCTTTATAACTGAGTAATATTCCATTATATAAAAATACCACATCTTTTTATCCATTCTTCAGTTGGTGGCAATTTGGGTTGTTTCCATGATTTAGCTAGTACAAATTACACTGCTATAAAAGTGGGGGCACATATATACTTGTGGTAGGATGTTTTTAGTTCTTGGGGAAAAACACTAAAAAGGGAAATACGTAGGTTCAATGGGACCTCTAGTCCTACTTCATTGAGGAATCTCCAGACTGATTTCCACAGTGGTTTCACCAGTGTACATTGCCTCCAACAGTAGAAAAGGGATCCCTTTTCCCCATTTGTTGTTGGTTGATTTCTTAATGATAACCATTTTTTCTGGGTTGAGATGGAATGTCAGTGCTGTTTTAATTTGCATTTCTTGAATGACTAATGATGTTGAACATATTTTCAGTTATTTAATTGCCATTTGTATTTCTTCATCTGAGAAGTGTGTATTCTTCTCAGACGCCCATTTTAGGATTGGGTCTTTGAATTAGAGAGGGATGATATTTTAATTCTTTATAGGTTCTATGTAAAAATCCTTTGTCCAAGGGACATCTAGCTAAATTTTTTTCCCAGTTTGTGGGTTCTTTTTTTACTCTGCTGATGATTTCTTTAGATGGGCAAAAGCTTTTCAGTAAGATAGATCCCATTTGTTGATTCTTTGAAGTATTTACCATGTGGTTTGGTTTATGTTCGTGAACTTTCCGCTTAACCCTGTTACTACTTTCTCTTCCAGTAGGTTTAGTGTTTCTGTTTTAATATTGAGGTCTGTGATCCATTTTGACTTGAGATATTGCATGCTGACAGATTTCGGTATGTTTTCAGTCTTTGGCAAGTGGTCAGCCAATTATTCCAGCATCATTTATGAAAGATGTTGTCTTTCTTCCAGTGAATATTTTTGACCCCTTTGTAAAAGATTAGGTGGCTGAGTATGTTTCTGGTTGTGGCTGTTTCTTCCGGTTGTTCCCTTGATCCCCTGGTCAGGTTTTTAGCCAATATCATGTTGATTTTATTACAGTAGCTTTGTAGTATAATTTCAGGTCAGGGATTGTGATTCCACCTGACTTGTCTTTGTTGCCCAGGATTGCTTTTGCTATTCTGGGTCTCTTCTGGCTCCAGATGAATTTAAGGAATGTTTTCTCTAGGTCTGTGAGGTATGTGTTAGTGTAATGGGAATTGCATTGGAACTATACAATTTTGGTAGTATGGCCATTTTCACAATGATGTTTCTTCCTATCCATGAGCAAGGAATATTCTTCCTTTTTCTGAAATCCTTTTGGATCTCTTTTTGCAGAGTACTGTAGTTTTCATTGAATAAATCTTTTCTTTTTTTAGATTGATTTCTACATATTTCAATTTCTTGGATACTATTGTGAAAGGTATGTTTTCCTTAATTTCTCTGTTTGTTGTTTGTGTATAGGAATGCTATGGATTTTTGAGTGTTGACTTTGTATGTAGCTATGCTACTAATTTTGTTTATTAATTCTAAGAGTCTTTTGATGGAGGTTTTGGTTTCTTCCATGTAGATTATCATGTCGTCTACAAATAATGGAAATTTCACTTCTTCCTTTCCTATCTTTATTCCTTTTATTTCTTTGTCTTGTCTACTTGCTCCGTCTAATGCTTCCAAAACTGTTGAACTGGAGTGTTGATATGGACATTCTAGTCTTGTTCTTGATTTTAAAGTGGAAGCTTTCAGTTTTTATCAATTTAATATGATGTTGGCTGTTGGTTTGTCAAGATGGGTTTGATCAGTTTGAGATAAAGACCATCTATTCCTATTTCCAGAAGAATTTTTTTCCATAAATGCATATTGGACTTTGTCAAAAGCTTCTTCTGCGTCTATTGAAATGATCATGTGGTGTTTGTCTTTGGCTCTGTTGATATGGTGTATCACATTGATTGATTTGTGTATATTAAACTATCTCGGCATCCCTTGGGTGAATCCTACTTGATCATTGTGTATTGTCTTCTTGATGATTTGCTGAATTCTGTTTGCTAGTATTTTATTGAGTATCTTTACAACAATATTCATTAGTGTGATTGTCCTGTAGTACTTGTTTGGTTGGATCTTTCTTTAGTTTTGGTATCAGTATGATACTTGCTTCCAGAATTAGGGAAAATTTCTTCTTTTTCAATTTCATTGAAGAGTTTGAGGAGTGCTGCCATTAAATTTTTTCTAAATTTCTTGTATAATTCAGCTGTAAGTCCATCAGGACACAGGCTATTCTTTGTTGGTAAGTTTTTAATTACATTTTCCACCTGATTAATTGATATTGTGTTATCCAGGATTTTTATAACTTTTGATGCAACTTTATTAATTTGTACATATCTAGGAATCTGTCCATTTCTTCTGTTTTTTCTGTTTTACAGGAGTAAAGATATTCAAAGTGGGTATTGATGATCTTTTGAATTTCTATAGGATTTGTGATTTTATACTTTTCATTCCTTATTGCATGAATTTGAGATTTTTATGATCTTTTTTGATAAGGTTGGCTGTGTATCAATATTATTTATTCTTTCAATGAGTCAACCCTTTAATTCATTAATTTTTTGTATTGTTTTGTTTGTCTCAATTGTTTTAATGTCTGCCCTGATCTTTATAATCTCCTCCCTTCTTTGGGCTTTGGATTTGACTTGTTCTTCTCTTTTCAAAAGTTTCAGGTTATCATTAGGCTATTTATTTGTTCTAATTCTGTTTTCATAATATGTACCTTCATTGCTATAAACTTCCATCTGCGGACTGTTTCAGTGCCTCCCACAGATTCTGGTAAGTTTTATTTCATTCTTGTTTGTTTGTTGGTATTGTTTAATTTCTTCTTTAATTTCCTCTGTGACCCACTGGTTGTTCAGGAGGCTGTTACTTAATTTCTGTGTGTTTATGGAGTTTGGGGGGTTTCTTTTTTCATTAATTTCAATTAGAAAATATTTAAGGCCAGTTAGAATGTGATCAAATAAGGAGTACTGTATTGAAATAAGCTGAATCAAAAACTGGTATTATTTTGATGAAAATATAGATTAAATCTTTAAATATTTTCATGTATTCTTAAAAGAAGTAATGTTTTAAAAACCCTCTTTAATACATCCATGTTAAAAAGTAACATAAAATGTTCTTTTTTTCACTTAATTCTCTCAACTAAAATGCAGATTATTGGCTTATGAGAAATTTCAGTTTTATGGCAGTAACATCTGTTTCACTTAAGTTAAACATTCCGAACAAAGATCTAACTAACATTTACCTTAATTTAAAATTAATATGGGAAACCTCTGACACAAGTAATAGTATCCTTTTTAGAGTAATTTACAAAAGCGTATTATCACATATCACACACATATGACAATACAGTGTTTTCTCATGGTGTAACACATTATCAGGAATACCAACTTGCAAAAACATTTATATACTAATTCACTGCAATGTCTCAATATTGGTAGCTTGATCCACTTTGTTTTCACTATCCCAAGGATTAGGTATTGGTTGGGGTAAGATTACCATCTGATGCTAAATATTTTTCTATCTTCACCCACATTATTTGTGGAATCAACATCCTTGTAATGGAGTGATAAAGTCCTCCTTGTCCACTGGTTTTCAAGTTGAGGCTGTTTTCACATGCAATGTGAAAATCTCAGCTCATTAATGTGTTGTCTCCTCTATTGTTAGATATCTTTCCTCTGAATAACAAAGTAAACTGACGAGTATTCTACCTTGGAAAATTACATCCTATTATATTCACAACCATTTTCTATTTTCAAAAGGTGAATTTTACATAGAACAAAAACATTAGGGGTCAGAGTTCTTGAAGCTGCCTCAGAATTGCATCTATTGATACATAGTTTATACATATACATGATGCTCTAGGTTCTGAAACAGCAGCTGTATACAAAGTCCACATCCTGCTTTTGACCTCAGAGTGGAGGAAATTTAGGAAATAGGTATATACTGATAATGGGGTCTACTTGTTATTTGTAGAAGCCACAGTAATAATTCAGCCACAGGAGCAGCCACAGTAATTATTTAGAAATGAATATTAGATCATTATACTCTTGTACCTATAAAAACATGTTTGTGATCTAGTTTTAAGATGAATAGAGCCAAGAGGAGTTAAACAATTGAGAATTCCCCATTACTATTGCAGTTTCCCATATTAAGATTCTTGATGATTTTGGTGCCGAACCACACAGAACAGTGAGGAGTTCTCCTTTCCACTATGGTGTGCTGTACTCTCCTTTTTGGAGAGCTTTCCTTTCCATGTTTTCTTGGATAGTCATGATCATTCCCTTGATAACAGCAGTGCCTCTGAGAAGCCTTCTCTGATTTCTGAACTGTAGGTTCTATTGGTGGTCCTTTTCACAGTAGCAATTTTCTATTTGCATGATTATATATATATTTTTTATTATTTTAAAAGTAAAAGAACAAAAACATATTAACAAACAGACACAAAGTAGCATAAGAATAGTACAATCAAAACTGAATTACAGACAAGGTGACAGGGAATCAACAATGGTTGTTGCATTACATATTGATAACTTCGAAGTGTATATTCAGGAACATAGATATAGGCATGCAAAATTGATCAAACAATTAATCATCAACTATTCCTTACAATAAAGTGACCTAAGTCAGTAGTACATCTATGTTAGATATGCTGCATATACATACATACTTACATTTTTTTATATAATTTTTCTTTTTGTTTTTTAAGTGTGAAAGAAAAAGAACTACATCAACAACAGAAAAAAGAAAAAAAAACACAGAAATCATTAACAAAGAGACAAAGTAGCACAATAAGAGTGTGAGTGTCATTAGGGATGTGGCTTGGTCTGCCTATGCTCATTGTATCATTGCAGCTTGATAACATCTTTAATAAGTGGAGTCATAAGGAAAAGAAAATACAGAAAACTCAAAACAATAATGTCGCAAAACAGAAACATCTTCCAATTAAAACTTTTAAGTTTATATGATTAATGCATTCTTGATTGTTTCTAGTATAACATAATGTTGGGAGTCAATCTTCTTGAATTTCTCTTTTTCAGAATATTGTAAGCCATTTGTAGAAAGCATTAGATGCTCCAAAAAATGATAAATAACATGTCATTCCCTGAACACATTGCAAGATGACAAATTTTCTCCTTCTCTTACTAAATAATAATAAACATAGATATATTTCATTTGCCCCTATTTCCTGACACCCATGTAACTTATTGCCTGAACAAGTAGTAAGTATGTAAGTATGGTTGTGTAAGTATTTACAATGATGTTTGCACAATGACAAAGTCACACAAGGTTACATTTCTGATCACTCATCCCATCTATATACAATTTATGATTCTACATTGCTAGATACACTTGTAGAACTTAGGAAAGTACAATAATTATGTTTTTAGCCTTATTACACTACAGAGATATAAGTCAGAAGTAATCAAAGACAGACTCACCTGGAGACATTTTGCAGGGAGTCAAATATGAAGTTTCCATCATCCTCCAGATAATTACTGGCTTAGCTCATCAGTATGTGACAGGGTGTTGAGTTAACACCAAAAGGAAAGGCTCACCTATAACCATCAGAGTTTTCTTGGTTTTTCATTACATAGACATGATTGATTGACTCATTGACCAAATGACCAAACTCTTTCCCCTCTCCTTCAAGAGGCCCACTAGGTACATGGGTGTTCTTTCTGGCACTGAGCTATTTTCTTGTCAGCATAAGTTCTACAGGTACCCAGCATGAGTCATTTCATTAGTGGAATGGTCTGAGGCACTCACCATCAACAATGGCATTCTGAACACAGAAAATTTCAAGGATTTACAGCTACCTTCTAGGAACTGGGGATAAACTCCAGCCCCCAATTTTTTACATGGTATATCATTACAAATATTGTAAAAATTATACAGTTGGAATAAATACTCTTGTTGGTATATTTAATAAGTGTGTTATTAAGAAATATAAATCACTTCTCAAGCAGGTAATGTGCCTTCTAATAGGCTTTACTTCCAAAATTCTTGCTACATTCTATAAAGGACCAGATGTGGTTCAATTGCAAGCAGAATGCCGCTTTTAGAAAGTATTGCTGTGTGTTTGTAAAGGTAAGAAAATATTATCATTTGAACTATCCAAGCAGAAATAATACAACTATCAACAGCTGAGATGAGCATTAGATAACTTCTAAGTTATCTAGTTTTTCTATTAAAGAAATATGTTGTATTAGAATTTTGTGCAATTAGAATCCTGTACTTTCTAGCCATTGTAAAAACAAAACTCAGTTCTTAAGTTCATAATGTCAGAAAATGTTTTTCAAGTAAAATTACCATTCTTAGAAAAATAAAGTGTTACTGAGAATCATTTCTTACTGCACATGAATATATGTACCACTCCATACCAGTCATAATGAATTTTACCTAAAAAGTACACTCCAATATATCCTAATCCAAGCCACAATTTTTCCTTTTTACCATTTCTTTCTAATTTTTAATAGTCTTTGAGGTGGACATTCAAGAAGAGTGATATTTGAGCAACAAGCAGAAATTATTTCAGGGACATCTTTTTTTTTTTTTTTTTTGCGGTACTGGGGATCGAACTCAGGACCCTGCGCTTGCTAGGCAAGCGCTTATTCCACTGAGCTATATCCCCAGCCCCCCTCCAGGGACATCTTAACAAAAGTCCAAAAGAATTAAGTATCTCTTTTCAAAGTCTTTATATACTTTTATAGATTTCCAAGTAAAGTGAATATTCTTAGAATTTATAATTTGGTTTAGTAGATTCTATTCATGAAGACTTTAGGTAGTATAACTTCTGAATTTTTAGGAGAAAAAACCGCCCTCTGGGGGTTTAAACAGCACCCTTTTGAATTAGTTCTGTAAAGAACATATGTTATAGAAGTTTAACTTGAAGTTTCAAAAATGCCCAGGAAATTTGTCCTGGCGATATTTAATCTACCCCACAGGTACTATTCTCTAATCAGAGTTAAAATGACACTATTTTATTCTTCTTTGTCTCCTCAGTAAATGGCAAAGTTGGGGAAATGACTGTCCAGTGAGGTCAAATCACTGGGGCAATAAAATAAACTTTATCACTCATATCTAATGGACAGACTCACTGAACTGCAGTAACATTAAATGTACTTTATGTTTATTGGAACAGACAGAATATGGAAAGAAATTGAGCTCCAATAATTCCAACTTTGTAAGAAAAAGTTGCTTCTCTACTGTGAGGAAAGTTTTGAAAGACAAATCAACTTCAAACAGTATTAAAAGATAAATCAATTGCATTATCGTTGGGAAATTTTCTAACTACTAAATTGCATCTATTGAGTAATGTAGCTGTTACATTTGGTAGTTTCTATTTTTCTTATTTTAATGTGATCAGATTTCCCAGGATAAAGATGTGATTTCACACACCCATACTTAGAGAACTACCCGGCACGGTTTTTGGCTTATAGGATGGAAGTCAGCGGCCGGCTAGTTCCTTCTGATTTCCTCGCGGCAGCTGACTCGGTTGCTCTCCTCTTTTCTCTTGTCCTTTCCCCGCTCTTACTGCCTTGGTAGTTGTGATGACGAGAACTGAGGTCTGCATTCACCCCCCGGGAAGGCTGTGGCGTAAAAGGGGCCTGGATATCTCAGGACCCCTTCAGCTGAGTTGCTGGACCAGCCCACATTTCATACTTTTGCTAAAATATATTCTCACCGTTTCTTACTTGTGACACTTTTATTTTGGTCTTTCTAGCAAAATCTATTCCCAGTGGAAATAGAGACATCTCCCGTGGAATAAACATATTCAAGACACTGGCACTTGAAATGTACTGTGCTAAGAAATATTTCTTATAGGTCTTTGACAAGTGAAGAGCAAAATAGATTTTTTTGTGCAATAACATTTTTATTTATATTTACAAAAGTACTGGTCTTTGTTATTTTGAATTTTTAAAAAGATTAACATAAATAATCTGAGACTATTCAGGTGATATACTTTTGTGTGTATATTATTTTTTATTATGATGATGATTTCCACTTATAAGTGCATGCCTGATGGAGTCTAGGTTTTAATCTGGACAGCCTAAACTTGTGAAACTAATATGAAAAACCATTCTGCATTTGTTCTCAGTTGCCGACTAACCCAGAAGCGATGCTGGGAGAAGATGGGGAGACAGAAGGAGATAAAAGGAAGTTGTTATATTTCCTAAGGCTTCTAGAGATGTGCAGTGAGTTAGCGTACACAACATGAACAGCGAATGAAGCAGTCAGATTACATCTTCAGTTAAAAGGGGGTAAATGTCAAAAATACTAAACAACATCTCTGTACAAAACAGAAGTCTTTTCCCCAATATTCTCTATAAATAAAGAGAAACGCCTACCAAAAGATGTTTCACAAACAACAGAATTTTCTAATTTCTGTCTTCATGATTTCCATGCCTGCTGCAATTCATTCCTATTTTATTTCTTTATTTATTGTCCAATTTTGTTTCTTTCTTATCATTTTCTGTAGATTACTTTATATATTTTCTTCATTATGCACCATAATAAATACTTCGATTTTCCTTTTACTATTTATATGAACCATGCAGGAGAAAAACACAGAAAAAGGGCATTTATCACCTATTGCCACTTAAAGAAAAACCATGGCTCTATAATTGGATCTGGCTCTATAAAGCCAGATCTAGGGAAAGTGTAATTTCTGAGAGGGAATAAAATTTAACAAAGAAAGAAATATACGTATATTAATTAAAATTCTTAAAAATATACAATTTTGGTGATTTCCCATTAAAAGTAAATATAAATTATATACATATACATATATATATATATATATATATATATATTTACAAGAGTAGAATTAGCATTTAATTAAAACTTGGTGATAATATAATCATTCAGCACACCAATAGCAAAAAGTATTTCAAGGAAACATATATGGAAGCATTGTACTTCCAAATATTAACTAGTGTTGAATATTGCTAGGGATAACTTTGGATTTTTTATTTAACTAAAATATAGCTATTACATTGGTAAGCATTAAGACATCCCAAACTCAGGCTCTAGGCAACCACTATCTCTTGTTAATAAAAGAACATTAGGTACCTAAAAAGTGTCTGAGTTTCTTAATAAGAAACATTATAACACTAAATTATATTTTTTAAAAATGAAAATGCTAATGCACCTACTTGAATATCAGCATCATAACTTATAATACAGATTACAAACTTATTACAAAGACTCCACTTATTACAAAGGCTCCACTTAAGAAGTATTAGGATGAGAATATTGAAATGATAAATAATTTAAAACTATGTATTCTTCAGGAACAGAAAGTATGTAACATCTACTTTATGTACTCTGTAAATATTATGTCAGGTTCTACATACAGTCTTGTTTGATAGTTTAAAATATAAGACTCCGTTAATGCTTTAATAATCAGGACAGTCATTTTGAGTTTTTCTTCACCTTTTCCCTGTATTGTAATAATATTTGGATAGAGAAAGAAGAAATGCAAGGTGATGAATTTAATTTGCCCATTATTTAGCAGTAATTAAGCAGTAAATGTTTAAAATGAGATTTTGCTGGAGAAAGTCAATGTGTTTACATTTTGTAAATTAGCTGATTTAGAGGTAATATCCATTCTTGCAAAAGGACTTGAGTAGGCAAAATGAGAACTGTACCTTGAACATAAGTCTCAGACTTGATTGTTTTTTTGATACTGACAAAAATTGTACTGTGTTGCTCTGAAAACGCGCCTGAATTTCACCTGACCCAGGTCTTCGTTTAATTAGCTTCTCATTCATGGGGGAGGTGATTGAAACCAAGTAAAGGATGAAGGGTTGAATTTAGTCGAGTCACATCAATGTTGAATGCACCATTTTGTCTCTGCAGCACTGCAAACATTTTCTTAAGAAACTGTCAATGTGCATATTTGTTTTAGAGGTTTCATTTTATGTTAGAATTCAGTTTGAGGCTCACATTTTTTATGTGACCATAGTAGAGTTGTGGCAAATTCGTTAAAATGTAAATCAAATTTTTATCTGGCTACTACTATATAACACAAAAGCAAAAGCACGTACATGCAGAAATCCTGTTTTTTGTTTTTGTTTTTGTTTTTATTTTTTTTACTGGGAATTGGACTCAGGACCTCAAACTTGCCAGGAAGGCTCTGTGCCACTAAGCCATTTCCCCAGCCCAATGCATAGATTTTTATATCATCAAATAGACATGATAGCTTATGTCTACCCAAATATATCAGAGAGAGAGAGAGAGAGAGAGAGAGAGAGAGAGAGAGAGAGAGAGAGAGGAGACAGAGGCAGAGGCAGAGACATTTCAAAAATGATGTTTATTTGGGACCAGCAGAGTATCATAAAGGAAATACATATGCCAAAGTAAACTGAATTTACTCAAAGATTTTGAAGAAAGAGTAAGTTTTAAAAAATTAGGAAAGGAAGATTACATCTGATGTTTTGAAAAAATAATACTTGTCAACAGTGGTTAACAACAAAATAGTCTGAATTAAACATGTGCTAAGCAGATTCTTATAAAGGTATACTTTGCATAAAGTTGTGGTGTGCTCTGTGAAAACTTGTCATTCTGATAAAGTCTCATGTGATAGTTACTAGGATGTTCTCTTCATAATGTTCCAACTACATTTTAAAAAGAAAATAGTGTTAACAAAACGAACTCTGCTTTGATTCTCAGGACATTCATACTTCTTGCATAGTCCCAACATTCTAATGAATCACTTAGTCTTTAAAATGTGGTTTTAATAGAGAATGCTAAAAAATTTACTACAAGAAGAAATGGCTTTATTTTATATATATATATATATATATATATATATATATATATAATTCTTATTTATCACCTTCAATCTCGGTGAAAGAAAAATATACTCCCCACACAAATTACACACAATGCCTTTCTTTAACATTTAGTAAGTTCACAGATGATAATACAATTGTTCATTCATGTTTATTGACTTTGATTAGTAAAGATGTAACTGGATATCAATGTATTATTTCTGTAAAGTTTAGGGTATTTGAGACTTGTGGGTCAAGCTTATCTTTGTTGTACTCTTGAAATCTACTGTTAGAACTCAAAAGAAACAATAGACAATAACACAGTGGCCATTGGTTACAATATTTCAGCTTGAATGGACAAAGAAATGCCCAGCATATTAGTAAAACATAACTTGGGATGTGTCCTTGGATTATGGACATGTAGGCTAGCACACTGAGGGTAAAGACTCAACCCAGACGCAGATGGCATCAGCCAATAGGCTTGTAGCCTGAATGGAATAAAGAGTGAAAGGGAAATAAAATGTGCTCCAGTCTCCAACATTTCCTTTGGGTGTGAATTTCCAATTTCCTTGGCTTTCTAAGGCAGACTCACCCTAACACGCGCCCAGGGAGTACCAGATTCTTGACATTGAACTGGTGCAGCATCCTTGACCCCTCTTGTTCTGCAGTGTCCATCTTCTTGGCCTGAGCAGCTACTGGATTGTCTATCTTTAGCATGAAGATGGTCACTGGGAACACTTGTATCTTTCATCATGTAAGCCTTTGTGATAAATCCCTTGGCATAAATATGTGTTCATTTTCTATTCTCTTCTTCTAGGCAGCCTTAACTAAATAATATTTCAGTTCTATGAGTGATTGTAGAAAATCAGAATTAAAAGGATAAATTTCTATAATTGGTTTAGTGATTTCTGGAGTTGGGTGTCTCATATGATGAGACTTAAAATTCCTATTGTCACTTCTGATAATACAGAATACTAATAAACTGCTTGCAGACTGTTTCAAGTAATGCATCACATAGACCCATTTGATTTTCTGATTTGTCACTTGTGAGATGAAAGCAATATACTGAGTTTATATACAATACTTTTGAACATTTTGGGAAGAGCTGAAATATATAATGATGCAGGCAAGTTGATCTTAGCATCTCTGGACTAACAACCAAAGGAAAATAATGAGCTGAAAGTTTCAAATTTCCAGCTTCAGAGGGCTGTAAACCATCCAAAGCCTTCTAATGTGTCCTGAAGGACAATTTCTCTGCTTTATCCTTAGTGCTGAAGTGCACTAGCCCTCATAGTAAAACTGGCTGAATTACAGCACAAGTTTAATGCTTAGTCTCCAAGCATACTCATAATTGAGAGTGCTTATAGGAAAGGAATAGGAACTTTTAATTTCAAGTGGAGAAGTTTGAGAGGAACCTGAAAAGGATGGGGACAGCGAACTCCATAATTCTGATGTGATTATTTTGCTGGAAGAAATTTTTTTTTGTACATAGAATCGAACTCAGGATGTTGTGCTATTGTTACTCCTGATAATGCAGAGTACTGATAAACTGCTTGCAGACTGTTTCAAGTAATACATTACATAGACCTATTTGATTTTCTGACCTTGGTTGGTTGAAAAGATGACACACTGTGAATAAACTTGAAATGCTTGATATTCATTGGTTTACAATTGATGAGATTATTCAGGAACTAGGGAAATAGAAATCCTGGCACGGATTGCAAGGTAAAACCTATTCCTCCATAATGGGAGGATCCAAAAGTGTACCATTCACTGATGTGTAAGAGGATCACCAGTGTTAAGAGTTCCATTATTCCTCTTCTCTGCATGCCGGCCCTTGGTACCACAGCGTCTCACCTGCAGAATTTAAATGCAGTGGGAATAATTGGGTCCCAGAGCATCAGGAGCTAAGTGGCAGTGATCAATCATTGAAGGCAAGATGAATATATTATCATCACGCACAAGAGAATCAAAGTAGTGTTAGGATTTCTGATTTTTATAGACCTATGACATTGGTTATATGACAGTGTTCCCAGTAGTGAGTTAAATAGGAACCGAGCTACATTTTTATTAGATTAATATAGCAGAAACAACTGAGGAAGAAAAATGTGCCTCAAATTATATTACCAGTAAATCATGGGCCTGACCGTGGACCCACAGATACCTATCATGTTTCTCTTCCACAAGACATCACAGGTTTCTAGGACACTGATGAAAGTATGCTGAGTGAACTGAGTAGGAAACAGCAACTCTTCCAGACTTCTTGGTAAAGCATTTGTGTGTCAGTAGATGAGAAATAAATCAAATCAAAATGTAAGTGCTCTCTACCTCCGTGTAATTTCCGGGAGTTCAGTGTTGTGGGGTATCAGATGTCCAGTCTAAGATAAAGGGCGAGTTACTGAATCTGGCACCTGCTACAGGGCTTGTTTGGATCTCAAAGCCAACACATTCCTCGCTTGCATGTGTTACTTCTTTCCCATGTAAATCTTCACTAAAAGGGGTTCTCAGCCAAAGAGATGTTTGATAAGCAAGTAGATAGGATGATATATTCTATGAGTATCACTCAACCTCCTTCCTCAGCCACCTGTGTTATTGCCAAAAGGTTTCATAAATAGTGTCTTGGATGGAGATTATATATGAGCTCAGCAATATGGATTGCCACTCCCCAAGGCTGAACCGGCTATTACCACTGCAGAATGTCCAATCTGCTACCATCAGAGACCAACGCTGAGTCCCCCCTATGACATCATTCTCTGGTGATAACCATATTACCTACAGCCAGGTTGATTACATGGGCAATTTCCTTCATGGGAAGGGTAAAAGTTGTTGCAGGAATAGGCATTTATTCTGAGTACTTGCCTTCTTGGCATGTAATGCTTTTCCCAAAGTGCCTGTCTGTGGACTTGAAGAATGACTCCCCCACCGTCATGCTGATCTCACAGCATTGCTCCCAGCCAAGAATTCAATGACATAGCAAAGGAAGTGTGGTGGCCCCTGTTCATAGTAGTTATTGGTCTTACCGTGTTCTCCAATATTCAGCATGATGTGGATTGATAGAATAGTGAGATGACCTTCTTAACATCTGATCAAACCCCTAGCTAGGTAGTTATACCTTGCTGAGCTGGAGCAACATTCTCCACAATGTTGTATATACGCTGAATAAGCACTTAATTTATGGTACTGTTTCTCCCATAGCCAAGATTCACAAGTCCAGGAATCAAGGGGTGCAAATAGGATTGGTGCCATACATCATTGTGTCCAGTTAGCAAAATATTTCCTTCCTGTTCCCAGAACTTTATGCTTTGCTGATCTAGAAGTTGTAGTTCTGTGTGGTGAAGACTTCAACTAGAAAGAGCAATAATAATTCTATTAAACTGGAAGGTAAGAATTGATTCTGGTCATTTTGGGCTTTTCATGTCTTAGTGCCAACAAAATAGAATCAGGCTGTGGTGTGACTGGAGTGATTGGTCTACATTATCAATGGGAAATTGGGCTTCTTCTCCATTGTGGAGAGAATAAAGAATATATTTAGAATTAAGTAGATCCTGCAAAGAATCTCCTATTATTACCTTGTTATTACAGTCAAGTAAATATTTCAGCAACCTAATCCAGGGAGGATGGAAATGGCTCAGAAACTTGACGAGTGAAGGTCTGGTTATCTCTGCCAAGTAGAGAATCAAGCCCTACTGAAGTGCTCACCGGAGGCCAATGGGATACAGAATGGATAGTAAAGTAGTTCATAGCAAGTATAAATTACCACTGCATGACCAGTTACAGGAATGAGGTTTGTAATTTTCATGAGTATTTCTTTCCTTTATGTTAATATGCTTGTGATTTATACATACATATTAAGCAAATACTTTGATTTCTTCCCTTGTAATGTAATACTGATTTAATATTGGTGCTTAACTATTGTTAGATCTACCTCATAATATTAAAGTTATTGAATATCTGGAGAATAGCAAATATTACCCAAAGTAAAATTTTGCTACTTATATTTGTTAGGAATTTAATGTTTTTCCATTTGTAAGCTGGATAATTGAATTGCAGTAGGCATAATGAGGGACTTGCTATTTTATTTGGAAGTTAAGTATGGATTAAGGAAATATGTTTGGTTTTCAAGTTGATAATCATGAATGGTGATTGTTAATCATGATATGTGAACTTGAATGGATTAAGGGACACCTAAACACCTAGTTGATAAGCAAAGCACAGTTTGGGTGTCTGTGTGATAGATATATAGCCCAACAAGCTGAAAGTGAAAGGCACACCCCAATATGAGTGGTACCAACCAGTAGGCTTATAAACTGGAAAGATTAAAAAGGAAAGGAGAAGGAAGTATATCCACTCTTCAAAAGCCCTATTCTTTACATTGTTTTTGGATATCGGTGTCCAGATTCCTGAGCCTTCCAAAGCAGTTTTGAACTGTGGTCCTCTAGTGAGCTTCCAGGTCTAGGACACTGGAATGTCACTGCATTCTTGATATCTCCTGTTCTGCTGCTTCCAGCTTCTTTTCTGAATAATTGCTAGGTCCTCTGCCTCTCCAGACTGCATACAACTATTGGGATGCTTCCAGATCTGATCCCAGTAGCAGCTATTGGGTATGCTTCAGCCTCTATTACTGTAACTCTGCCTAATAAAACCTGCTTAATAAAACTCTGCCTAATACATATATTTTCTATGGATTCTGTTTCTCTGGAGAACTCTAATTTGTACAGCATGTAATGGAGGAGGCATAGGTATGTATACAGAACAGATTAAACACACAGTTATTTGAGTTTCACATGTCGTGAAATATTATTTTTGGGATATTGTTTTCAAACATTTTAAGAAGTTAAGCCATTCTTGGATGATAGGGCGTAAGATAAACAATGACATCTATGTGGCGTTTGGTCTCTGCTTCGCTGATCAGAAACCTAGACCTTTACCATATGGTACCTCTGATAGAAGCAAACAAAAAAAATAAAAAGACAAATGAATCCTCCAAAGCTTAGATATACAGACAATAAAAATACAGATATTAATTGTAAGGATAGGAAATGTCTGCCATGAATGACTTATAAAAGTAATCAATTGTCCTTAGAGATAGGAGATTTTATTAATAAAAATGTAATAAGAAAGCTGTATCTTCTGCATCAAAGTCAAAATTTAACTCTCTAAACTGTATAGGTGCGTAGAGAGAAGTATGAGTTCTAAGCAGTTAAATATGTAACGTTTATCTGAAAATACCTTATATATTTGTACTCAAGTCAAATATTTTATTTAAAATATCATTAGAATAGTTATAAAACTAGATTTTTTTCCAGCAGCCAACCTAAAGAAAAACACATACGCAACAGGATTAGAGATTTAATAATGGAGAAACATACATTATTACATGTAATAGGTTCTATTGCAGATCCAGGGGTTTACAAAGAATAGATTTTACATTTTACATCTATAGTGCTGGAAAATGTAAAATTGATATGCTTAGTTCACATGCATTACTGGAAATATATTTGAACTGCATTATAGATAATAGCAATATAAGTAACAAAAAATAGAATAAAATATTCTCAATATGCATGTGTATTAAGTGTGCATTTTGTTTTGTTTTGTAAAGTATTACTCTTATGAATATACATATACAATATGTATCAATTGCTTTCATCCTGGGAAATTGTTATGCACTCATATTAAAATTTCATAATTACATTTTTCTCCCCAACCCTGACTTCCCTTCTGTCTCCTGCAGACCCTCTTCGCCTCTTCAGAGTCTACCTGCCAACCATCTCTCTTTTATTTTGTTCTTTAAATTATTCACATTTGCAGTCTCTCATATTAGAGGAATCCTGTGATACTTAAACTTCTGTGTCTGATGTACTTCACTGACTGCTATGGTCTCAATGTGGTTGCATTTTCTAAAATTATTTGTTTTTATATTAATTCAATATTTTAATTTTAAAAACTCAATTATCACTATCTTATCTAAATTTTAAATCAAAGGCGACACTTCCTTGAGTTTAGGGATATTTTAAATTGATTTGTTTTGTTTTAACGGGTATTCCTTCACACTTTCCGATGAAACAGGGAACATTCAAGATGTTATCGGCTCTAGATCTGTTTTACACTTCTATAGTTCAATAGATCACATATCTTAATATTAGTTATTTAAAATTAAATTTGTGAATAGGTGAACAAATTTGTGAAGAAAAAAATGTAAAAGCAAAACAGTTAAATATACTTTTCACTATGGCATTGAATGTACGAAAAACTGTCTTACGTAAATACACGTCTTTAAATTATAAAATCCTAAACTGTAATTAATATCACAAAATGTGATGATTGTACAACTTTATTTAGAATGTTCTGATATTAATTCCTCTAAAGTGAAAATTGTATTTAATTTCTATAAGCCCAACATTGAAACGATAGCACAATTTCTGTTTTTGTTTTTATTCATTTATTTATTGCTACCAGGGATTGAACTCAGGACCTTGCACTTGCCAGACAGGCACTTGTACCCCTGAGCTATATCCTCAGCACTTTGCTTTTAGATACACTATACAATTATGTAGTATTTCTCTACACTTTAATAATGCAATTTGATAGCCTATTTTTGTCATGAGAATGTAAAGACAAAAAAATCAGATCAACCTGATTTCTCTTTACTATCATATTGTCTGCCAATACGTAGATTCAAACTTGCCGTTTCCTACGTATAGTAACTAGGGCATTGTAGTAGCACACCCAAATTTTTACTTCTGTGTAATTAAATTACTTCCCTTTGATCAACCTTGACCTCACACTGCCCAGTCTTTTTTTGGCCCAGTCTGTTTCATTCCTAGTGTCTTTCCTGGTCTCTCCACCATTTTCCTCTCCATTTCTTGCAAGCATTGCTTTTGGTGGTGGTGTTTATTTGTTGGTGGTGGAGATTCAATTCAAAACCTTGTACATGCTAAGCAAGAGATCTATCACCAAACTCTACTCCTGCCCACAAATAAACATGTTTACACTTCATAGATGACTGGGACTCTTTAGCAGTCATTTTTTCTTGTTTCTGTTGTAATTCACTTAACATAATGATCTCCAGTTTCATCCAAATTTTTTTGCAAATAACAAGAACTTCGTTCTTTTATGATCAAACTATATCCCATGGCATAAATGTGTCATATTTTCTTTCTGGATTCATCTGCTGATATACACATAGTTTCCATTTCTTTACTAATTTGAAAATGCTGCACTAAACAAGGAAGTAAAGGTATCTCTTCAGCATACATATTTTCCTTTCTTTGGCTATATCCCAGCAATGGGATTAGTGGATCATATCATAGTTTTATTTTTAATTCTTCAGGAAACTTTATATTATTTTTCCTTTGGGCTATAACTAATTCACATTCCCACCACTAGTGTGCCAAAGTTCATTTTAATCTACATCTCTGCTATCAACTTTTTAAAAACAACTACTCGTTGTAGAGTGAGATGCCATCTTACTATAGTTCTGACTTATATTTTCTGGTTACTGATATTGCAGTTTTTTCACATGTGTGTTAGCTATCTGTGTGTTTTATTTTAAGAAATATGTGTTCTACTGCCTGCTTTAAAATCAAGATATTTGAAATTTTGTTGTTGAGTTCTTTGACTTCTTTGTTCTCAAAACCCTTGTCATATGGATAACTTAGAAATATTTTCGCCCATTCTGCAGGTTGTCTCTTCCTCTGTTGTTTGCTTTGTTGTAAAGAAGCTTTTGGTTTGATGTCATTTCATTTTAATTTTAACCTTGGTTTTGCTTCTGGTGTTTATTTGCATCTTCTCCAAGAAATCCTTGCCCACTTCAATATCCTCGAGTGTGTCCTCTCTGTTTCCTTCAAGTAGTTGAGTAGTTTCAGATTATGCATTTAAATCTTTAATCCTTTCTAGTTATTTTTTGTAACTAGTGAGAACATTAAAATCAGAAATTAAAAACAGGCAATGTAATATAATAATCAGTGATATTGCCTCAGCCTTTTAAAATGAGATCATGTTTCTGAAAAAAATGATGGGTAATAAGTTACACCACATGTAGTTTTGGGGGCATTCCATATTTTTAAGTATTTTTTGAGTCACACTGTTACTAATATTTTCCTTGGTGTTAGATTTGAAGTATTTTTCATTAAATACAATAAAACAATTTTATGGTTTACATTTACTTCAAAAGAGGGATTTACCTGTTTTGTAACTTGTGCACAATTCTCCATTTATTTATTATACACTATAACTTCTCTAGGAGCTAATGTTTTCTGCCTCAAGTGAGCAACTACAAAAGAAAGCAATGATTAAAATTGCATTTAATGCCAGCATAGTATTGCATTTAGGAGGAACAGAGGTTCTATTGTGATGAAAATATATAGTTCTGTAATTCTGAAGGTAATGCAAAAGAAGTTGCTTATTTTTTGAGTATACATTGTCATTTTTCAATTTAGTTACAAATTTAATTTTATTGAAGAAAGATACACTGATAAAAGCAAATGTTCTATCATTTATTAACTGTATTCAAAATTTACATGGGCCTGTTTATTAAGAATATCAAGTAATATTTCTAATGTATGTTTTAAACAATTACAAACATCTTATTTAAAATAAAGTACATATTCAACATAACAAATGTGAAAAATGGGGAATGCAATTGTGAAGCTTCCCTTCCTTAGAGCAATAATCATAGACACTCCAATATAAGGGACTGTGTATTTTCCTGCAAAATCCTAGGATTATTAAGAATGAAATTCTAAACAACTTCAACATGCAGTGGAAGGAATATATATATACACACATATATATATGTGTATATAATTACATTCAGAACAACTAACCTCCATGCTTACACTGAACTCAACAAAAGGCCATGATGGTACTGATTCTTTGGCTCAGTGCACTGAGAATGCAAAGCAATATGAAAAGGCTAATGAAAACAATCTTTTGAGCTTGCTAGGTTCAGACTGTGGAGATGGTTGCAATAAAATTTAACCATCATTTCTGATGAAATATACAGCTTTGATTAGCAGGACAGTTTGCTTTCTGAATGCAAGAGAAAAACATGAATCTGTTTCTCTAATTGTTCTCATAGCTCAGGAAAATGAGTAAGAAGCAGATTTATTTTAATGAAACATATCTCTGTTTCCCTGTATGACTACATCTGATTAGGAAACATTAAATCAGTCACGTTTTGTGAGATGATATATATTCTATTCTTGACAATATTTAGGACATTGCCACAGATCACAAAGTAATAGAATGATTTATAGTCATAGAATTATCCATGTCACAAATATTGGTCTTTCCTTTCAACAGCTCACAATAAACAAGCCTTTGGTAGCTCTAGTTCTTGGATACCAACAATACAAAACAAATTACCAATAACAGCTCCTGAACTGACACGTGGCCAGACATAATCCTCTACCAGTTTAACGTTTTCTTCTTTCCTATAATTCTGTTCCAACTTTCACCCTTTTTTTTTACATAAGTAGGTAATTTTACAGAAATCCTCACTCTTGAAAAAATTTTATCTCGGAAAGTTCTCATTCTTGCCCTATGGTATAAAAATAACCATTGCATCAAATAAAATCCATCCAAATAAAATAAATACAAATCAAGGTTGCTTGATGACTACCACACAGGCTCCAGCTCTTCCAATATTCAAGGAAGCCATCTGTTGAAAGAGATGTGACACAGTTTAATCAAATGTATTCTAATTAATTATACAAAATATAATTAAAACTTCATATCAATGCAAATCATAAATGTGCTTTCATTTTTCCATTACAGCTAGAAGGAGTATGATGAAAAGAAATATTGAAGTGGTATTTTAAGGGCAATAATTAGTATATTGAGACTTATAAAACGAATAATCACTTAGGAGATTTATACTGGAGAAAATAAAATAGACTTTTAATGAAATGACTCTGTGACAGAGAAGTTTCCCAGAAGCATTCATTCAGATGTTCCCATAAACACTTTTGGATGTTATTTCGTAGTAATGGCATAAAGTAGATCTTAGAAGAAATAGCTATTACATATCAGTCATTTTGGACTAATTTCCCCAGATATTATTTTTAATGAAATGTTTTATTCATTCATTCCAGTTAAAGAAGTACAATGAAGTTACATCAATATTTTGTCATAAGTAAGCTACAATGGCAAATGCTATATGGCTAGTTAATTTTTTTACCTATGAAAATAATTTACATGAAAATTGTTAAATAATACTGAATGTGAAAATCGTTTTATATATATATATATATATATATACACACACACACACACACACATACATATATAAAACTATTTTTACACAGTTCATGAGAACTTGTTTTTGGAACTTAGCTAATATTTTGAGTTTTTTGGTAACAATTTTTATTATGGTTTTCTAGAGGTATCAGTGTAAGTTTTAAAAAATATCAGGGTAGACTAGATATTATGAGGTAGTATTTCAAATTATAAAGAAAGTGAATAAAATGTAATAAAATGGTTAAGAACAAAGGATTCTGAACACACAAGTTATTCCTTCAGAAAAGACATGTGGTCATTCAAAAAATTTTTTATTTTAAAGAAAATAGTACAATAAATAACCATAGCAAAATAGAAACAAAACAATGCAAGGACATTAAAAATAATATGGAGTTTAAACCAAATGACAGGGATTAACAGTGGTTGTTATGCTATTGTTATGGTTGATACATTGTGTCAATTTAGGGAATCTAGAGGTTTGGCTGAGTGATTCAGCAGGAAACCAGGGTGCTTACTTTGTACACACCCTGAGCCTGTGGAAGAGGAGGAAATGGAGATTATGTGAGAGGTTCACGCCCCCTGGGTGGGGGTAGGCTGTTTACAAGGTAAGGGAAGGAAGGAGGCTGCTTGCAGCAATTTCTCCCTTTTGCTGGTTGTTTTGCTGTGCTCTGCTGCCATGAATGTTTGCTCTCTGCCACGTGCCACTCTGTCTCAGAACCAGCCAAGTATGGACTGAAACCTCCACAAACTCTAAGCTAAATAAACCTTTCCTTTCTTCATTTTGGGTATTGAGTATTTTGTCTCAGCAATGAGAGAAAAGTGAACAAGACAATTATATATTGTTATCTTCAAAGAAATTGCTCAGATTACCAGATGTAAGAATAGAAGATTGATCAAATCATTAAAGGGAATAAGAAAATAATAATTACAGACAATACATAGTTTCAATAGACAAGATTGTAGGAATTCATCAATTGTTGTTATACTGCAAAATGTTGTCATCACATAAATTTCTCAGATTACCAGATATAAGTATGCAACATTGGTCGAAATATAATGTCTTTTTTTTTTTTTTTTTTGCGGTACTGGGGATCGAACTCAGGACCCTGCGCTTGCTAGGCAAGCGCTTATTCCACTGAGCTATATCCCCAGCCCCTCATTGGTTGAAATATAAAAAGAAAAAAATTTAATCATTAACTATTCCCCTCAACAAACCATGAGAAACCAGCACTATAGTCATACCACCGATCCATACATATATGGATCGGTGGTATGGATCCACGTATATATATAGCCTTAGTACTTTCTTTTTCTTCTTTTCCTCATCCCAATTGTTCCTTCCTTTGAGCAATTTATTTCCCTTTCTTATTATCTATTGTACATTTTGGGTATTTTTTAAACTCTTTCTTGTTTTTACACTAGGGAGACAATTTGATATTTACACATGTGGGTCTGATTTATTTCACTTAAGAGTATAGTCTCTAGTTACATCCACTTACCTATAAAAGCCTTGAGTTTATCTTTTCATAGCTAATACTCCATTGTATAGAAATGCCACATCATTTTCATCCATTCCTCAGTTGATGGGTATTTGCTTTGTTTCCAAGATTTAGCTATGACAAATTGCGATGCTATAAACATGGATGCACATATATTGCTATAGTGGGAAATTTTTAATTCTTCTGGAAAAATACTCAGAAGGGGAATAGCTGAGTTAAATGTGACTTCCAATCCTAGTTTTGTGAGGAATCTCCAAACTGATTTCTACAGTACTTTCACCAATGTAAACTCCCACTGGCAGTGGAGAAGTGTTTCTTTTTCCCCACAGCCTCTCCAGCATTTGTCATTGGTTGATTTCTTGATGATAGCCATTCTTTTTGGGGTGAGAGGAAATCTCAGTGTTGTTTTAATTTCAATTTTTTGAATGACTAATGATGTTGAACATTTTTTCATATATTTATTCACCATTATTATTTCTTCATCTGAGAAATATGTGTTCATCTTAGATGCCCATTTTTAGATTGGGTCTTTGAGTTTGGGGGCCTGATTTTTAAAAATTCTTTATATGTTCAAGTTAGGAGTCCTTTGTCTGAGGAGCAGTTGGATAAATTTTTTCTCAGTTTGTGGGTTTTCTTTTTCTGTGTTGGTGATCTCTTGATGTGCAGAAACTTTTCACTAAGATGAGATCCCAGTTATTGATTCTTTGAAATATTTCCTGTGCAGTTTGTTTTTTGTTCATGAACTCTCTGATTAACCCTACATATTTGACAGTTTTGCCTACTTTCTCTTCCAGTAGATTAGTGTTTCTATTTTGATATTTAGGTCTTTGAATTTAGTGCATGGTGATAGACATGGGTCTAGTTTTAATCTTTGGCATGTGGAAAGCCAGTTTTTCCAGCATCATTTGTTAAAGAGTGTATCTTTCTTCTAGTGAACATGTTTGGCTTCTTTGTCAGAAATAAGGTGGCTGAGTGTTTATGTAGCTTTTTCTGCATCTTCCTATCTGTTCTATTGATCTTCAGGTCTGTTTTCTTGCCAGTACCATGCTGATTTTTATCACAGTAGCTTTGTAGCAGAATTTCAGCTCAGGGATTTTAATGCCTCCTGCCTTTCCTTTGTTTCCCTGGATTATTTTTGCTATTCTTGCCCTCTTCATGTTCCAGATGAATTTCAGGAATGTTTTCTCTAGATCTGTGAGGTATAGTAATGGAATTTTAATGGGGATTGCTTTGAATCTGTACAACAATTTTAGTAGTATGGCCATTTTCACAATGTTGGTTCTTCCTATCATGAGCAAGGAATATCTTTCCACTTTCTGAAATCCTCTTTGATCTATTTTTTCAGAATACTGTAATTTTTACTGAATAGTTTTCACTTCTTTTAATAGATTAATTACTAAGTATTTCATTTATTTTAAATGCTATTATGAAAAATGTGGTTTCACTGATTTCTCACTCAGGTTGGTTGTTTGTGTACAGGAATGCTATTGATTGTTGAGTGTTGACATTGTATCCAGCTACGTTACTGAATTTGGTTGTTAAATCTATAAGCCTTTCGGTAGAGATATTAGGTATTCTATATAGAGTATGATGTCATGATAGAGCATCTGAGAATAATGATAATTTCATTGCCTCTTCTCCTATCCTTATTCCTCGTATTTCTCCCTCTTTTCTAATTGCTTTGGCTAATATTTCCAGAACTATATTGAATTGGACTAGTGACAGTAGACATCTTTGTTTTGGTCCTGATTTTAAAGAGAAAGCTTTCAGTCTTTGATCATTTAGAATGGTGTTAGCTGTGTGTTTGTCATAGATGGTTTTTATCAACTTGAGGTAAAGCCCTTCTATGCCAATTTTCTCTAAGGTTCTCATCATGAATAAGTGTTGGACTTTATCAAAATCTTTTTCTGCATCAATTGAGATTATCATGTGATTTTTGTCTTTGGCTCTATTGATATGGTGCATAACATTAATTGATTTGTGAATATTGAACCAACGTTGCATTACTGGGATGAATCCCACTTGGTCACGGTGTATACTCTTCTTGATGATTTGTTGCATTCTGTTTGGGAGTAATTTATTGAAAACTTTTGCATCTATATTTATTAGGCAGATTGGCCTGTAGGACTCTTCTTTGGTTGGTTGGGTCTTTCTCTGGTTTGGGTATCAGGGTAATACTTGCCTCCAGGAATGATTTGGAGAGAATTACTTTCTTTTCAATTACCTTAAAGAATTGGAGAAGTATTGGCTTTAAATTTTCTCTTAATTTCTTGATAATTCAGGTGTTAATCTATCAGGACCTGGGCTTTTCTTCATTGGCAAGTTTTTTTTATTACATTTTCAATTTTGCTTGCTGATATAGGGTTATGTGGGATTTTTCTCTTCTTCCCTCAGCTTTGGTAGCTCATGTGTATCTAGAAATCTGTCCATTTTCTCTGTATTTTCCATCCTGTGTGAGTAAAAATTTTCAAAGTAGGTACTGACCATCTTCTTAATTTCTACAGGACCTGTTGTGATTTCAATTCTTTCATACCTTATTTCATGTATGTCAGTTTTCTGTTTTCTTTTTTAATAACTTTGGCTAGGTGTTTATCAGTTTTATTTTTTCAAAGAACCAACTCTTTGATCCATTAATTCTTTGTATTTTTTTTTCTTTTAGTCTCCATTGCATTGATGTCTGCCCTGAGAATTGTAGTTTTATGCCTTCTCTGAGCTTTTGGTTTTATTTGTTCTTTTTCTAGAAGCTTGAGGTGCAGAACAAGATTATTTTTGCTTCTTCTGTTTTCCTGAGGTAGAAACTCACTGGTATAAACTTCCCTCTGAGGCCTGCTTTAATTGCACCCCACAGGTTCCTGTAATTGTACCTACATTTTTGTTTGATTGTATATGGTGTTTAATTTCTTCTTTCATTTCATTATTTGACCCATTGTTTTCATTATTTGACCCACTGATAGGAGGATGCTGTTTAATTTCCATGTATTTATGGAGTTCTTGTTGTTTCCTTTGTCATTAATTTCTAATTTCATTGCACTATGTTCTGATAATGTGCATGAGATAATTTTAACTCCTTTGCCTTTTCTTAAGCAAGTTCTATGTGGTAGCACATGGTCTATTTTAGAGAATGTCCCATGTGCAGCTGAGAAGAATGTGTATTCTGATGCTGTTGGGTGGAACAATCTGTATAGGTCTACTAAGTCCATTTGTTCACATATTAGGTTTAGTTCTGTGGATTGCTAATTTTTTGTCTATCTCTTTGATCTATCTTTTTGTGACAATGAGGTATTGAAGTCCCCTATTATGATTGTGTTGCTGCTTATTTCGATTTTCATGTCTGTTAAAATTTGTCTTATATACTTGGGTGCTCCTGTGTTTTTTGATTGTTAGATTTTTTTTATTGTTATCTATTCCTCTTGAATTTTTCCCCTCACAAGTATGTAGTGACATTTTTTATCTCTTTTGATTGCTCTTGGTTTGAAATTCCCACTGTCAGCCAACAGAATAGCTACCCCTACTTTTTTCTGGGTATCTGTCACATGGAGTATTGCCTTCCATCCTTTGATATTAAGTCTATGAATTTCCTTTCAAGTTAAATATGTTTCTCTTATACAGCATATTGTTGGATTTTATTTCTTAATCCAATGTACCAGTCTACTTTTGGTTGGTGAATTGGGTCCATTTACATTGATGTTTATAACTGATATGCATTGGTTTATCTTTGTCATGTTGTTTTCCTGCTATTGGCTCCTCTTCTTTCCCTCTGTTTAATTGGCTGCTCAGCTTGATGTTTACTTTCTGTTGTTGTTCTTAAAGGTGTGGTCTTTTTTATCTCTTTCTATAATTTGTTTTAGTACTCTTTGTAGGGTTGGTTCTGTGCTCATGAAGTTCTTCAGTTGACTTTTATTGTGAAAATTTTTTTTTTCTCCTTGAGATTTGAAGGATAATTTTGCAGGATACATCAATCTGGGCTGGAAGTTATTTTCTTTCAGCACCTTAAATATTTCTCTCCAAGCTTTTCTTAACTTGATGTTTTTTGTTGAGAAATCTGCCATTATTCTGATGTGCTTTCCTTTATAGGTGATGTGTTTCATTTCTCTAACAGCTTTTAGTATTCTGTTCTTTTGTTGAATTTTTGGGATCTTGATCACTATATGTCTGGGCATAGATTTATTTTGGTTATGGTTAGTTGGAATTCTATATGCCTCATTTAACTGAATGTCTAAATCTTTATCCATGCTTGTTGAATTTTCTGCTATTACTCCCTCAAATATTTTTATGTCATTTCTGCTATGCCTGCTGTTTTATTGATACCTATTAATCTTACAGATTTTTCTTTGCTTTGTCTTACAGCTTTTGAATTGTAATTTCTTGGTTTCTTATTATTTTTAAGAGATCCTTCCTTTCACAGTCATTCAGAGCAATGCTGTCTTCAAGGTCTGAACGTCTATCTTTAGCTTCCTTCAAGTGGTTTTGCCAGCTTTCAATGGAAGTTTTAATTTCTTGGATATCTGTTTGAATATCTTTCATGCATTCCAGTTCTTTCCTATACTGTTCATTCAAGGTTTCCATTAATTTATTATGCTTCTCTATTTTTTTCTATGTCTTCTTTAGATGTGATAAGCAATTCTTTCATTATTGTTGTCATTTCTTTTTTTTCTTTAACCTCAGAGATTATTTCTGATGTGATGTCTTCTATGGTCTAATGGAGTTGTTTGTTTACTTCAGCAGCTATCATTTCAGAGATTTCAGGTATGATTTCCAGGCTTTTCTGTGTTGATATCTTCTGGACTTGTTCTGGGTGGGGTAAAGGCCTGAGATTTCATTTTGCTCCTTTTTTTCATTTTGAGAGATGCCAAGATTCCCTGGAGCTCAGCCTCACTCCCAGGATGATGTTGTAGTGGAGCAAGGACCCAAAGGTCTCTCATGGTCAGTATGACTCTCTCAGTGGTGTGTGTGGGGGGGGCATGGTGTGATCTCCAATGCTCCCACAGCTGTCTGTTGTTCAGCTTGACTCCCACCCAGGGGTTCCCAAAGCTGTCCTGGTTTTAGTGTTGTTTCCACTGGGGTATAGTATTGGGTGGGTTGTGGTTGCTGGGTGTCCATACACTGCCACTACCCCACCCAGTTCCCACACCAGTGGGGGGGTAAGTGCGCAGTCTCTGAGTTCCCTGAAGCTGTCTGAGTTTCAGCTTAGCTCCCCTGAGGGTGCAGGGTGGGAGCTGGGAGGAGCACCCAAGGCCCTTGAGGTTGTCTGGGGCTCCCCTTGGCTCCCAAGCTCATAGGTGGGAACAACAGCAGCTCACCGGATTTCCCGGAGCTCTCTGAGGTGTAGCTCAGCTCCAAAGGGACATGTTCCCATTTTTAAGTACAGAAATTACCTCTATTATTGTCCAATTCTTTTAAATTATATTTATTGTTATTGGTATTTAATATTTCTTTTATTGTTATGTAATATTTCTGTTATTTAATAATTCTTTTAAACTATGCTTATTGTTAATGTTATTTAATATTTAACATATTAAAACTAAATTTATTGTCATTCTACTGTTGGTAAAAGAAAAAATATATATATATAATTCATTTTACTTAGTACCTAATTGGTAGTAATAAATTTAATGCATCACTTTCTTCCTTAAAAAAGTATTGCCTAAAATGAGATGACAGGGACATGTGAATACATTGACAGTAGTTTTTATATTATGAATAAATTGTAGAAGTCATTGCAGCCATTGTTATATTCACACTGTATTGTTTTCTCTTTAAGCTTCACTTGGCAGGTAAGTCTCATACTACTTATGTATAGAAATACAGGTTTGTCTAACTCCAAGATGCACGCACCTAACATGGTCTCTCTTTCATTATCTAAATAATTTCAAGTGTTGTTTCATACCAGGACCATCTAAAATGTTTTACAAAATAGGATCTGCCGCTTACTAGAAATGGCATGACTATTAGGTGTCTGTATTGTTAAAAATTTCTTCTTTGACATCATCAGATGTTCATTCAATACTGAAGAGCACTATGCATTGGACTTCATAGAGTTTGAGTTTCACTTTTTATTCATATGCTTCCATATTTATTTGTATGTATCTCTATCATCTGTCTTTATCTATCTATAAAAGCCTGTGTGTCAGGGGGAAATGAGTCCTTTCAATTTAAACAAAATATAAGTGCTGTTTGATCCACGTTTCACATGTCCATAAATGGCACAACTTTCCATTAATTTGTAACAATAAATGTAAAGCACCTCCATGACTCTTTGTTTTATCTCACTCCCCTTTGCATTTGAGTAATCATCAGACCCTTTAAATGAATAACACCCATGTAATTCTCCCATTCCTTTTGTTTTAGTCTAGGATACTGAACCTTGAGTAGACTGATAAAATATTCTCTTAATATTATTCTCTAAATTGGTTTTCATATTCTGTCATGTGCAATCACTTTAAAACACAATTCTGGTTCCTTTACTCGCATAAAATCCTTCATTAAGTGCTTTAGGTCTTAAAGTAAAGGATCTTCAACATGATTCGTAATAAAAAATAATATAGGACTCTTTATGTCTCAAAACTTGCTGCTCCCCACTTTAACTCTTGCTCAGTGAAACATGCTGCATGTTCTTCCTTCTCTTATTATTACTGCTTTTGAGTTCAAATTTCTCCCCATTATTTCAACTGGTTAACTAGTATTCACTTGTCAAGCCTCCTTCAACATATTTTCTGAAGGAAGATTTCTCTACCTCTTTATACTTAAGAGGTAGAGAACATAGTGCTAAGTATTTCCCTTATCAAATATTTTATTATAGAAGTTTAGCCTCTGAGTATCTCCTACATATATATATTTTAAACATTTAAGCGAGAATTTACTTTTCCCTACAAGGCCAAACTTAATTTATTGATTACAATCTGCACTTGTTCTCCCTTCAGGGATTATATATTTCAGCAGAAGTAATATGATCACTTGTAAAGATTGGCCACAGAACCAATTAGATAAAACGTATTGCTCCTGTTGGTGTCGCCCCAGGTTGCCTTGAAACTCATTCACAATTTCCTACATATATTTATTTTGTGCACTATCACAAAATATACTCAGTATACTCAATCACTGCAGGATAGTTTAGTTTTCAAAATATTCTCAATTAATTTATGTGAGAATCATATGCATATATTGACCGCACACTGAAAATTGTTCTAGGGCTTGAAGACAACATATTAAATGACACATTGCCTGTGACTCCACACAGCCTGCTGGTGGATGGCACAGACCAACCCAAGAGTACACCAAGACAATACATGGAAGTGTGATTTTCAACTAGGCTAGTGGAAATGAGATGAAATATTTCTTTTTCTGTCTTCAAGTTTAAGTATTATATTTTTCAAACTAAGTGCAATAAATAATGTCAATGTTAAATTACAAAGATACATTTATTTATTGCACATGTACATGTACACACAAACATATACATGTGTTCTTTGTGAAAAACACTAATACATAAATATGACTATTCCTCCCAAATAAGTTCCATTATTTCAAATTCTACACAACCTAGGGAGTTTTCTAATTATACATATCAGTGGCTATTTTAATATTATTTCCACATTTATTCTACTGATAGGAATTTGTAGGCGTCAGTGACATATGTCATCCACTTACAGGGTAAGTTGTGTGAAAATGTCAGCAATTTTTTAGTCCATATGAGGAACCCTTATAATAGGCACAAACACTAAATGTTTTAAAGAGATTTTTGTGTGAGTCTCTGAGAGTCTCATGAGAATCTTAAAAATATAAACAATGAAAGCGTATAGAAATAACATCTTAAAGTAATTTGAGATTTAAAATTAATGTTTATGTACTAAAATAAAGTTGTTATAAAACATTTTCAATACTTCTTTGCTGCTGGTAAGATACTATATGATCCAAGAGAGCATAATAAAACACAAATGAGGGGAACTATTCTTTAAAAGTTTTTACCTAGTATTACTACATACATTATTGTGATTTTAATTTTAGAGGAATAATAAGCACAATGGCTCTTTATTATAAATATATAATGAAGATAGTATGCTACATCATTTATATACTCATAAAATTCCTTTATTTACTGTTCATTTGTATCAGTGGTACATCTATAATACATGCCATTGAACTGAGACATTTTAGCAAATCAATAATCATTAACCCATACAATATTCCATTTGAAAGCACTAAAGACTCAAAATGTCATACTATATTATTTTAAATTTTATTGAGTTAATATAAGCAGTTATTATTGCATTTTTAAAAGTATTTACTGTCCTTTAGACAGAAATGGTTCTATTACAACTGTAAAATGTAGAAAATCATAGAACCTGAGTTTTCTAGTATTTCTCCTTTCCTCAATTCATCTCCTTTATCTTCCCTGATCTAAATGTACATCGTTTTATTCAATTCAAAAATTTTCCTTTTAGAGAGGACAGTTCACAATACATGTACTTTAGACAACATTTAGGAGTGTGTTTTGGGCTGCAAAATTAGCCGAAGTAATGTTTATATACTCATAATATGAAAACTGGCACAATCAAGGAAGTCCTGTGTATTTAAATATCAATGTTTACAATAGACTTCCTTCAATCCCTTTTCATGTTCCCCACATAGATTTTAGCCCATTTTTCTGATGAAGAACCATTCACCCACTGCAGCAGTGTTGTTACTAGTCTGCTTCAACTATGCTTCTGGCATGTCACTGCACTCACTGATGGGAAGGAGTTACTTGTTTATACAGTGTTTTCCTTTTAGGCTTCTCACTAAAGAAAGAAATATTGGCTCTACTCAGAAATTTAGACAGCAAGGATCAGTGAATGTAAGCATAAACATCCGACAATGTATCCATTCCCTTTGTTATAGGCAAAGCCTAGTAGGTACATTGCATAAGGTATTCTCCACTATACCTACGTTCCCCTGCCTTCATTCCCTCTTCCCTCTCCCACACAGAAAACCAGCACATATACTTCAGCTACATCTCCAGGCTGGATCACTCAAATATTGTCTTGCACCTCTAATTGCATTGACATCCAAAGGATTATTTCTGTCCTAAGAGAAGTCAGTTACTTCTTTTAATGTTTCTGGGCAATGAGATTGTCAAGAAATCAGTACTTGATCCATGACGTGTTATTTAAGCTCTTTGCTGTGCATTTTGTAATTCAATTATTTTATTTTCTGTTTATGACTGTGATGATTAACCTTTCTTTTAGAAGCACCAAGCAGAAATGTCTATATTCATGAAAATATACATTAACCAAAAAAAAAAAAAGGCAGGCAAAAAGTTTGAGTTCTACAACTCCTACCTTTTTTATTCTAGCTATTTCTGAAACCATATGTCCTTCTTAACACTGTGGTTTTCTGAAGAAACATATTACAGTTTTCCTTTTTCTTCAACTAACTCAAATTCGGTTCCTGTTTCTTATTACCAGTTATAGTGAAAATTCCATGCAAACATGAATGATTCATCTTAATATAAATTTATTAAGGTATTCCATGTATAAGAGAAAATTATTTAATGAAAGGTGTTATTTAATGATTTTTTAGATAACACCATATTGAACTGAATCAATCACTTTTGATTCAGTGTAGTATAGCTAGATGGATTACTATTTGTGTCTCCATTCTCCCAAAGAAGGCAATGAATCTTATATGAGAAGTAAATTGTGCTAATGAGAACCCTACCTGTGTCCACTCATTAGTCTGTGGGTCATAGGATTCCATAGTGTTGAGGTACGTCTGCCCATCATAACCACCAACAGCGTATAGCCTGTCACCAAGGAGACAAACGCCAACAGCATCTCTGGGCATGCTCAAGGGAGCCACCATGGTCCATGTGTCTGTTTTTGGATCATACCTAAAATTTAAAGACAATAAAACACAATATACTCTAATCAGGTCAGTTTGTATTCTATGAATGACACTATTTGAAAATATACTATGAAAAAGAAAACTAAGGCATTATATTTCTCCTGAAAGTCAATTATTCAAGCAAGTTCAATGATTCTAGAACCAACACACACAATGTTTGAGACTACTGCATTTCAATTTTAAGGTATTTTAAAAATACACTTAGATATTCAGCTAAGTGCTACATATTTAATAAAAATAATTGGTATAACTGCTTTTTGGAAGGAAGTGTTATATTTGTAAATAACTATTTTTCATAGCAAAATGAGAGCTTTTAAGACAGAGGTTGTGTAGCATGGTATAGTAATAAAACAAAAAATGATTAAAAATGTGAGAGAACATGAAACACTTGAACCTGATAATGTTTCCTTAAAATCAGTCCCAAAAGTGTAGTGTAAATTTTTTGAAGAAGGAAATTTTCATGAAAAGAACTATAGCTTTGAAGTTGCAGGTATGTAGTATGGTAAAACTGGTAATTTTGATAAAGTGCGATAAAGTAGTGTATCTCCCAAGATTTGTACTGATCAGCTTATGGATTGCCTGATTCCTGGATCAGAATACATACTGTATTTATTAAATAAAAACATATTTAATGTTTGAAGCTTGAGCAAACAATTACAACATAAACAACACCTACTGTTAGTCCATTTAGTGACACAGTAAGGATTCAACTTTGAGAGATTAGCAAAGTAAAATATAGAAATGAGATTATTGATTATTGTTTACTTAAAATATTTTGCTTTCAGCAATACCTAATTACTTTATATTAAATAAACACACTACACACATGTATGTTTGTGATTTGTGTGTGTATATGCAGTATTTTGAGTGATAAAAAATGTAGACTATTTTAAGGAATGTGTTTATGTATGCTCTTTTAGTGAAGAATAAAAGATTATATTATGCTTTTGTATTTATTTATTTATTTATTTATTTATTTATTTATTTTCCCTTTTGAGACATAGTTTCACTATCCAGTTCAAGTTGGCCTGGAGTTGATTTTGTATCCCAGGCTGGCCTTGATTTCATAGTTATGCTTCTGCCTCAGCCTCCCAAATACTGGGATTACAGGCATGCACCACTATAGCCAACTTTCCTTTGTATTTAATCTGTATTTCTTCAGATCTCAAAACCAAAAGCTAGTAAGGATCAGAGTGAATATATAAAATACTATAAGACTGAATGAAAGTATTTTCTTTCAAACAGTAAATAAGGTTTTTTTTTTGTTGTTTTCCCGGTCCAAACTTTTATTTAGTAATGAAAGTCTTAATCAATTGGTTCCTAAAATGAAAATACAAATAAAACCTCTATAGTTATCAAAAATAAAGTTAGCAAAGATCTGAAATTTTTCATTGTAGTCAATATTGATAACACCCAGCAGGTCTTATACTTTCGCACATCACACTCCCAAGATGATGTGTGTGAAATGAGGCCCTGGGTGGGAACTTGGGCCTCAGTGAAGCACAGGCTGCTTAGCACCTAGCAAGTTGGTTTACGTGCTAGACTTATTAAATGCAGAATACTGCAAACTTAGAGACACACCCGATCATAAATACATGATCAATTCTGTCAGGATCTTAAAACAGATAAACCTATTCCACAGACAGTTTGGAATACAGAAAAAATGCAAGGGGAGAAAAGGAAGGAGAAGATGTTACAAGGGTGAAAACAGTATGATCCAGGGAGTATGGGGGTTTTTTGGTTGTTATACCAGGAATTAAACTCAGGAGCATGTGCTTGCCAGGCAGGAGCTTATGCCACTATGTAGAATGTTTCACAGTGTAACAAAATATTCAAAAAGCCAATGCTAAAATATAAAAGAAAAAATAATAATGATGAATAAATAAATCCAATGAAATAATTACTTCTAATTAATCATGAGCCAGAATATAATAAAATAAAGTTAGTAACTTCCCTTTGTTCCTAATTCAAACATAGCAAAAATTAGAAGTTATTTAAGACATATTGAAGCTTTTAATATGAAAAGTATGAGGTTTTCATAAAGAATTAACGGCATTTTTATACCTTGAATAATAGCATTGTTGAGATGCTGAAAATAAAATCTCAATCATTTCTTATTTCTGTAATTGATTTAGAAATGTTCTAGGTTGAAAGCATGTCCAAGAATTTCTTTAAAATATTTTAGGAGATAAGCAGGATAGAGAGGAGGGAGTTGGATAAAAGCAGAAAGAAAAGTTGGTTTTAGTTGTTGAAGCTAAGTAATGAATACAGGAAGTTTACTGTGTTGTTTATGTTTTTGCTATGCAATTTTCTAGTACAGATCAATTTAAAAGAAATAATGTATAATATATTTTAACTCTAGGGAAAATTCAATGTTCTTTAAATTTAATTTATTCTTCAATAAAAGCCAGTCTTGCTTTTGTCACAGTCACTTCACATAAACAGTTCTTTCTGGAGACTTCATTTACTTACTCAGCTCTGAAGAATTATTTTCTCAAAGACTGTTTGCCATGTTGACTTTATCGTTTGACAAATACAAAGTCAAAAGAACAGAGAAAAGAACCAAATGGTGTGCTAATAAACACTAAATTAATATCCAAAGGTTTAATTCCTCTTATGTAACACAAATCATGATAACATGAAACACTCATATTTCTAGTGAATTAAGAAAACACAAATATGTCTTACAGAGATCCGGGGAAGATGGCGACCAGGTGAGCAGCAAGGGAGCGAACCTCCTTAATAAACACCACCAGCTCGAGACAGACTTGGCGAGCGTGAATGCCGGGACCTCGGCTGGGAAGTTTAAACTGGGCGTATTTCTCTGAGATGCCGGGGGAGATGTGGTAGGGCGGACCAGGCTGCCGGGGCGAGACGTGGGAAA